>CAHIKZ030005267.1:865000-942500 GCA_903632075.3 Acanthosepion pharaonis | reverse complement strand
CTTTGGTAAAACCATTTACTACGTTTTGCAAATGAGATTTAACTGAAGGATTTTCTTTGAATGCTATTTAGTATTCTATGGAAACAGTGTTCATTAACATACACTTAGAAATAATTATTATTAATAATATTAGTCACAGCAGCAGCGGCGGCAAAATTATTATCAACATCAATATTTTAGTGTGCAAAGACACAAAATGTAATATTATTATTAGTAGTATTATTGCTATTGTTACACTTGCTTTAATTATTATTATTATTATTATTACTATTATTATTATTACTCTTATTATTATTATTATTACTATTATTATTATTATTACTATTACTATTATTATTATTATTATTACTACTATTATTATTATTATTATTATTATTATTATTATCATAGATTTGTATTGTAAACTCATTTCCTTCCGTGTTCCAATCAGTGATTTAATGTAAGAAATGGCAACATGACATTTTCACTGAACATTTTTTTTAAACGAAGAGCTCATATATTTTACATTAATAAACTCCTTCGTAAGGTGTGAGCTGTATCTGTGAGAACGATTTTTTTTTGTATTTCGTTAAGGCGTGGGCTACCAAGGACCCTTTTACTAAATCGATCATAAGCATTTCTAATCAAATCGAAGGCTCCAACTACAATTGAAATTATTGATGTCTTCATGCGCCACATTTTTTAGATTTCCATTTTAAGATTATTGCATTTTGATAATTTTTTGAAGATCATTAATGATACATTACAATCTGCAGATACTGACATGTCAATAAGCCGTGCGCCAATGGCTTAGTGGTAGAATCCCTGACTGACGCCAATTTCGGGTTTCGATTTTGAGCACCCCGAGGCAGTGTAATGGTTAGCAAGTTTGTCTCGCTAGCACAATTACGAATGAGTAGTGAGTTCGATCCTCACTACGCTTGGAAAATCGCTACTGACATGTCAATAAGAAAGCACATTCTGTTCTTTGTGGTCTTTGATCACGATATCTGGCCGATTATCCTTAATTGTTCTGTCTGTATGTATTGTAAAGTCCCATTGTTGCAGGTCCTATTTCTGTAACCAGGTTTGGGAGGTGTTCATACCAGTTTCTTGCAGTTTCCTTCTCTTAAATGTTGCATATTTTCCAGTGAAGGTTTTAGTCCAATCTATCGTGCCGATTTTTATATTCACTGGGTGCTAATACCGTACAACCTGATACAAGAAGGTTAATTGTTTCTGGATATTTATCACAGATTAACCCAATTTTTCAGTATGTGTGCTTGGTAATTTCTAATTAGCAACCATTGGTCCTGTAGAGTAAGAAAAATCCCTTCGATTACAGCTTTTAACCCTGCACTACGTAACCACTGATGGGTACGAGGTTTGTCCACGTCAGCTTTTTGGTGGACGGGCAGAATATTGACCATCAAGAGGCTTATGAAGTCATCAGATATTATTATTATTATCATTTTTATTTTCTTTGATATCTGGCGTTTACACATTTCTTTCCGGGTCCCACCCAGGGACTTAAGGTTAGAAATGGCATCATGACACTTTCCACTGACAAAAAAAAATATTACATAGATAAAGCCCTTCGTAAAGTGTGCGCTGTCAGAACAATTTTTTGTATCTCCTCGAGGCATGGACTTCCAGGAATCCCTTCAATTAGTCTACTGCAATCTTTTCCAACCAGTTCTAGGGGCTCCAACTACAACAAGGATTGTTGATGTTCCTATATGCCACATTTTCGAGATTTCTATTTCAAGGTCCTTGTATTTTGACAGATTATTATTATTATTATTATTATTATTATTATCATCATCATCATTCGATTTCTGCTATGGACACACTACCTACCAAGTCTGCGGAAAGACCTAAGGCAGGTCGTGGTGTGTTGTTATGGCCACATTTCATGTTAATTTTTTTTTTTTTTTTTTTTTTATCTCCGATGAAGTTGCTAGCGTTACATAGACAAAGTTCTCCTTAGTGTGTGTGCTGTACTTAATAAGACAATTTTCTGTATGTCTCTTAAGCTGGGGTTTCAGGGATTCTTTCAATGTGTTGTTTTGTTCCATTTTTTATAATTCCAAGTGCACCTATTACCACTGGTATTATTCTTGTTTTCAATTTCCACATTTTTTCTATTTCAATTTCCAGGTCTTTTGTATTTTGATAGTTTTTCAAATTCCTTGGTTTGCTATGTTACAATCCGCTGGACAAGCCATATCAATTAGTAGGCAAGTTTTTTCTTTCTGGTTTTTGACAATAATGTCCGGCCTATTTGCTTCAATTTTTCTGTCTGTGTGGATGGTATAATCCCATAGAATGGTGACATCTTCTATTTCTGTAACCGGCGCTGGCCGATGTTCATACAGTGTTTGCTTACACATTTTCCAAAGTGTTTGCACATTGTCCAGTGTAAGTATTGCCCCACTCTATCGTGACGATTTTATATTCATTTGGGGCAAGTATAGAACATCCTGAGATTAGATGGTCTATTGTTTCTTGGTATTTGTCACAGAACCTGCATTTTGGATCCACATTATTATGTATGATATTTGCCTGAAAATTCCTAGTGAAAAGACTCTGGTCTTGCGCTGCAAGAATAAAGCCTTCAGTTTCAGACTTTAATCCAGATGCTCGTAACCATCGATGAGTATTAACTATCAACATTGGGTTTATTTGCACGTTCTGGATATTGGCCATACAGAGGTTTGTCTTGCCAGCGTTGTTTCATCTGTTCAAGGGCTTTATCCTTGGCTTTCTTTTTCATATCTTTTGCTGCAATAGTTGGTTCTTGGCTTCTGTTTTGATTTTACTACAGAATCTACTAAATGTAAATGTTGTTTGTATTTACTGCCTTCTTTTATTATTGAATATTTTTTCTTTCTGTTTTCATGTTGTTTCACTAATTTTATCATCCAGTCATTTGTTGTTTCCATGTAAGTTAGTAAGCCAATAGTTGTTGTCTTGTATGACAATTCTAGCTGAATAAGACCTCTTCCACCTTCTTTTACGGGGTATGTATAGACCGGTCTACATCAGCCTTTGGATGATGCATCTTATACTAGAAAGAAGCTTTCTTGTTTTAGAATCCATTTGTCTGATGTCATTTAGAGTCCAGTTCAAGATGTTGAAACTATATTGGACCACTGGGATGGCTAGGTTATTAATGGCCATAATTCTGTTCTGAGAATTCAATTCAGTTTTTAATACCAGTCGTACCCTTCTATAGTACTCTTTACGCACTATTTCTTTCATTTTTCTTATGGTGAATTCCTTCACTCTCATTTACACCTAGGTACTTATAAGCTTCTCCTTGTTCTAAATCTTTTATTGTTACAGCAGGGTCTAAAAGTAATAGAGGAAGTTTGTTGTGGCGATCCTCGTAAAACTGTAGCTTTAGCACATTTATCCAAATTGAATTTCATTCCGATGTCTTCACTGAAGCATTTTACAGTTTGCAGAAGACCTTCCAGCTCATTGTCATTCTAGCATACAATTTTAAGTCATCCATGTAAAATAGATGGTTTATTTTTCTTTTTGAGCTATTTTGTAACCGCATTCTGTCTTGTTAAGTTGGCTGGTTAATGCTATAAGTGATATGCAAAATAATAAAGGAGACAAAAGTCACCTTGAAATATTCCTCTATTGATGTTTATTTCGCCAGACTTATAGGTTCCATTTTTATGATTGAGGTAAAGTGTAGTTTTCCATATCGACATACATTGTTTGATGAAATTGATGATAACGGGTGATACCTTGTACATACTTAAAGACTTTAAGATCCAGGAATGTGGTACACTATCAGATGCTTTACGATAATCTATCCAGGCAATACTAAATTTTTTTTTCACGGAAGCAGTTTTCCAGGATCATCCTATTAATAAGTAATTGGTCTTTACATCCGTAGCAGCCTCGTTTGCACCCTTTTTTGTCAAGTGGTAGTATGTCATTTCTTTCCAAGAAAAATATGTCTGTTTTGTTAAAATAGATGTTAACAGTTTGTATGTTGTTGGAAGACATGTAATTGGTCTATAGTTTTCGGAATATTTGTGTCACTATTTTTGGGTAGAAGAAAGGTAACTCCTTTGGTCATCCATGCAGGAATTTTAGTTGGATCGGTAACCATTTCTTGAAGTTCTTTGGCGAGTTTTTTTGTGCTGTATTTAAATAATATAGCCAGAAGTTAGAATTTTATCTATTCCTGGAGATTTCCAGTTGTGTGCTTTTTTCAGTGCACATTTAACATCTTCTTCTGTGATTCCCGCCCATGTCTGTTCTGGTTTATTTTCATTCGTTCTAACTCTTGCGCAATCCAATCTGCCTCTTCGTTGTGTTCTTTAGGGCAAGCCCATATTTTCCCCAGAACTGCATAACTTCTTCCATTTTAGGGGGACTGTCACTTCAATTCTTTTGTTTACCTATTTCCCTGTAAAATTTCTTTTTTGCATCGGTTTGAAAGATCTTGTTCTGTCTATAGAATCTTGATCTTTTCTCGTAGCGTCTTATTCTTTGAGCCTTCAGTTGTATTGTTTGCTTTATTTTTCTTTTAGTTGATAGGACTTCATTTTCATTCCTGATATTGTATTTTCTTTCGACTCTTCTGCCTTTTCTAGTTCTTACATTTTACTCCTCTTGCTAGTTCATCGAGTACTGATAATTCACTTCTAAGGTGTTCAATTTCTTTTTCTATTTTTTCTTTTCCAAGGTGGATCTTCATGTCTGTGAGACTGCCTTTTTTTACTTTGATGTTCAGTTTATTTGTTTGCTGCTATTGCTGATGCATATATATTGCTTCATTGAGATTTATAAGGAGTGTCTTCTTCATCCAGAATCAATTTGAGTGCTGCATTATAGAGCTTAATAGTTTTGAGGTTATGCTTTGTTGGTTTGTAATTTTGGGGTTGTTCTCGTTCCTCCATTGCAATATTCTGTATCTGACTTATATGGCTCATGATTTCATCCTTGGCTTCTTGTATATTAATCTTGTTTTCTGTGAAATAATTCTGTTCGATGAATTTTTAACTCGTTTTATTACCGTCTTGTGACTGACTAAGATCATACCTTTCCAACATTTTCTAAATTTTCAGCATTATCTTCACAGTGATTTGTGTGTATTTCGGTTTTTTCATTATGACCTGAGGCTTGTGTGATGTTACTACTTTTTTTTCCCGATTCAGTTCCTTTTCATGTTTTGTTGGTTCATCTATTCTTGTTGCAATTCTTTTTATTTCATTAATTTCAGCCTCTGTCAATCAGTTATTTCATGATGTCCCTTCTTACATTGGCTAGTTTATTTTTTGTCTATGTACTTTCTAATTGTTTGCCCAACCTTCTCTCCTTAAAATGTCATATGTTTGGCGAGTGATGTTTTTCTGAGGTTTGGTAACGCTTCATGGAATGCCAGTCATAACAACTTTGTACTCCCTCACGAGACCATTTTATTTTTTCTTTCCTTAAATTTACGGTTATGGATCTAGCTGGAGAATTTACAGGACCATCATTAGGATTATCCTGGTTGTGGGGACCTGAAGATTCATTCTTTGTGTAGGAGTTTGTTCCTGGCGGATTTTTTCGACCTCAGGTAGGTTCCCTCCTGAAGGACGGGCTCCCTGTTTATCCACTGGAAGAGCCCATACTGGACGTTTTGTTTCTATTTTTAATTTTCATATTAATCCCACGAGTGACGCACGGGTCCAAAAAGTCCACCCAAAGTTGCCCGGCACGTTGAGGTAACGGTCTTTTTACAGACAGGGTTCCGAAGCCTGTAGGGGATCGTTCGCGACCTCATAACGCAGTAGCCATTCACTCCTCAGCACGATTAACACCTTGAGTTGCGGGTTGTTGTTCGGAGTTTTTCCTTCTCCTAAATGGGTTGCCAAGCAACAATAGACAGAGACACGATTGGAAATCAAAAAGAGAATGACGCTGGTTAAAAAAAAAAAAAAAAAAAAAAAAAAAAAATTTTACATTCGTTTGTCTTTGCTGTGAAATTTAAAAATAATTTATTGGCCCATCTGTAAATTCCACGATATTCCTTCTTAGAAAGATTGCATTTTCTTTTCATAAATTCATAAAATGTAATATGTAAATGTAAATTCCGTTATTTTTAAAGTCGTTGAAAATAGCGTTGTTTTAAAAAAAAAAAAAAAAAAAAAAAAAATCCTTCTAAGAAAAAAACATCGTAGAAATTGTATTGTTTTTTTACCTGTAATGTTTTTTTGCGGGTGGATATTGAAAACTAAGGGATATGTGAATGAGAAAAATTAAATAATTGATTAATCTATCAGTATTATTTAAAGGAGAACCAAATAAATTAAATAATAATAATAATACGAAGAAAAATTCATGCTTACGCTAAAATAGTAAAAATAACAAAATTTCATATGCGTTAAAAAAAACTTGGAATAAACAGCCGCTCAACGAAACAAAACATCACTACACTAGAGAGTATTTATATTAAATTTTAATTTTTTTTTTTTCGCCATCACTAGTCCTAGTAACAAAAATAATTGTCATAAAAAAATTAAAAGTTTACATTCGTTTATCTTTGCTGTGAAATTTAAGAATAATTATTGGCCCATCTGTAAATCCCGTTATTTTTCAAAGTCGTTGAAAATAGCGCTGTTGAAAAAAATACGCAATCCTTCTAAGAAAGAATATCGTAGAAATTGTATTGTTTTTACCTGTCATGTTTTTTGTTTTTTGGGGGGGATATTGAAAACTGAGGGATATATGAATAAGAAAAATTAAATAATTGATTAATCTATCAGTATCATTTAAAGGAGAAACAAATAAATTAAATAATAATAATACGAAGGAAAATTCATGCTTACGTTAGTAAAAATAACAAAATTTCATATGCGTAAAAAAAAAAACGTTACGTTTGGAAGAGCTTCTTAAAACACGTCATTCTCGTTGTAATCCCAACCGCGTTATTATTATTATTATTATTATTATTATTATTATTATTATTATTATATTATTATTTGTCCAATCATTGACTATTCGCACCAGAAGTAACAGATTACGTCCTCTGGACATCGAATATTTTCAATTTTTTTAGCATTCTTACTGTTTTCTTGATTCTTTTTAATATTTCCAATTCCTCTAGTTTTTATTTGGAATTTTTGGACTATTTCTTTTGTTCCAGCAAACATCTGCTCAATTGTCACTTTCATGTTCAGCAATTCTGTCAATCCTCTTGTAAGTTTCACAGATTTGTCGATATTTCTAGTTTCTTACACGTATACAGTGATCTGTTGTTAACTGCAAAATCACCAATCTAGCAAACGTCCCTCTGATTAATTCTCAATGATGACTAGTAAGCGCGAATGCTATGATGTGCAGCAAGAATAATGAATGTTAGCGCGGAGAGTGGATGCGGCGAGGTGAGTTCAAATTCCGGGTTTGTCTGTTGTGTTTCCTTTCGCGCAAATGTTCTTAGGAAAGGAACGAACCCGTCTCTTCTTTCTTCAGGCAAAAACTAAATAACAGACTAGACTGAACTATCTTGCATTGGGTAGCAACCAGTTTAAGGTAAGAATAACTCTGAATTTCAAAACGCGGAGAATGCAACGGGAATCCATTCCAGTATCTTTTACAAAAATGCATCGTAATTCACAAATGAAGAAAAAGAATCCGTGAACATTCTGGCATTAAGAAAACGGAGGCAGGTAAGCAAGCGTTTCTCAACAGTTCACTAGCGCTATACATTCTTTCTGTTTCCTCAAATTTAAGAAATCTCAGTAATTTAAAACCTGCCATGACGGTTTATTTATCCGGAGTTACATGACCTTTGCGTGGATAATTGCACAGTATTTCCATACAAATGCAGGCGTTACTGCAAGTCTCTTAAGAAAATTCTGTATTCCGGAATCCGAGCCATCATCCCTGTTAAACACTTCTCTTGATTCTGCAGCGTTATTTCTTTGAGTAAATGCGATGCACTTATCCTTCTGTTCGAAATCCATAATCCTCCCCATTCGGCATCCATTCTTGTTATTACTGCATTATTCCATAATGTTGCTAACCTTCCGATATTTCCGCTGCCCGGCTTTTATCGATGCAATTTGCCTGGCAAGGAAATCCTTTTCTCTTATTGTGCATCACCTCCTCTTTCGTTGATACTTCCTCCTTCTCATACTTTATCTTCAACTCTTTTTCAACTAGCTTCATCTCTTGTAATTTCTTCTCGTTCTTTTCTTTTTTCCCTTTTTAATATCTTCATTCCCTCTATTTTTATCATCAGTCTTTTTATTTCTTCTTCTCATTATTATTATTATTATTATTGAATGACATAGGAGAAAACTGACAAATAGAAGCTGGAGAAAGTGTATTATTATTATTATTATTATTATTATTATTATTGTTATATTAACATTATTATTATTATTATTATTATTATTATTATTATTAATATTGTAATTCTATACCCATTTTCTGTTGTTTACTTCTTTCTTTCTCCTTTTCTTTAGACTTCACAATTTTAGTACATTCTGATTGTCGTTTTCTTCTTCCTCCTTTTCAGTATGTTCTTCTTCGTCAAACTTCTTCTTCTTCCTATTATTATTATTATTATTATTATTATTATTATTATTATTATTATTATTATGTCGGTTTTTCCTTGTTTTTGCTGTACTTATGCTTATTTTATACTGCTTTTTTCTTTCCGTTCTCTCTACTTCATTTTTCATAATTTATCTTCATCAGTTTCTTCTTCTTCTTCTTCTTCTTCTTCTTCTTCTTCTTCTTCTTCTTCTATTGATACTCCTTTCATTCATAATCTCATCATGACAACTTTTTCTTCTTTTTCATCGTCTTCTTCTTCACCTTCTTCCTCTATTTCGATTATTCTTTAGAATGAACTTTTTCTATCACTTTTCACTTCTGCTCATTCGTTTTTTTTTTCTTCATTCCTATTTTCCTTCTTCCTCTTCCTTCACTTCATCTTTTCTTCCTCTTCACTTTTTCTTCATTTTGTTATAACCATGATTTGTGCGTGTGTTGAAACCGCTACTTACTTATTTTTCCTAACCTATATAATCTTATGCACTCCCGTTTTAGTATTCGCGCTTGTCATTTGTGTCGTCTGCGTCTATATGAGCATTGCTTGTGGTAATAGTTACGCAGGGAATACGTAGACACATAATCAATCACTGTTTGTTTAGTATGGATTCATGCAACTATCAATCGATATATCTATAATGGAATGCGCACTTATTTGTGGCTTTTGCATCTACGTATATCTCTGTAGGTATAAACGATATTTACATGTGTCTATATTGAAAGGATCAGGTTTTGTGTGTATATATCCATATTCAACGGGTTTCAAAACTATTTTCGGGTATTTGATAGATATACAAATAAATAGATAGAAAGAAAGATAGAGAGGAAAAGATTGAGATATATATATAGAGAAAAAAGATTAAAAGACTGAGATATATAGATAGAAAGAGAAAGCAGAAAAACTGAGATATATATATATATATATATATAGAGAGAGAGAGAGAGAGACAGAGACAGAGACAGAGAACAAGAGATAGAGAAGTATTGGGAAATACAGATGAAGAGAAATCGGTAGATCAAAAGACTGCGGTATACAGATAGAAAGAAAGGGTGACCAAAAACAACGGGAATTTTTTAAGTGCGTATTGCCTGACATGAGCAAATGGCAACACTGCGAGACAGTGACCTTGAGCAAGTAAACATTTCGTCATTTAGAATTCAAGATGAAATTCACAGTATCCCAGCTGAGATGTTGCAGCAGTCAATGAGGAATCTCAACAGCAGATTTCAAGAATGCATTCGTACAGGAGGACGCCATCTACAGGACGTATTTTTAAAAATTCAAAATTCCATCATTGTTTCTTAAATGGCATGTTTTAAGGTTTCAATTACTATGAATGAAATATTTTTCTTCCATCACTCTTGGTTTTATTTTAGTGTTAAAAAGTTCCCAATTTTTTGGTCACCCTGTATATATATATATATATATATATATATATATATATATATATATATACACATATATATATATACACACACACACACAAATATATATATATATATATATATAGATAATATTAGTGGAAAATATACATACATATGAAAAATATATCTAAAAAATTCCCATACATGTATATTTTCAGAAAAAAATTTTCCAAGAGGAAGGATCCAGGTAGAACTCAATGTCTAGGACAGAGTAAGGATATAATAAAAAAGGCTAAACACTAATATTCCATGGTCATAATTTATTCCATTGGAATCGTAAATACGATCCAAATCATCAGACCTACAAATTCAAAATGAAAACAGAAAAAAAAAAAAAAAAAAACAACCCGAAATCAAAAACAGAATTTAGAGAAAGTGTAAGTATGAGGATGAGTGACAGAGAGAAATTTTGGAGATGTGGGTGGGGTGGATTTAAAAGAGGAGAGAAAGAAAGTCGACGGATGTCTAATACATAAGATACATTTCGTGGTGACATATACACACCACAGACAATTCGGATAGGAAGGGAAAAAAAAAAAAAAAAAAAAAAAGGAAAAGGTGGGGAGAGGGATGGGACGAAGGAAAATAAAATTGTGTTTACATAAAAGGGCCGCTTCGTAATTGGGAAAATTAAATCAAATATAAATATATGAAGATGAATATAACGATTGTCTCATTTCGCAAGGACCAAATATTTCTATGTTCAAAAAACACATACTAATACACACAAAAAACATATACAAGTAGGTACATACACTTAGGCATGTACACACACACACACCCAGACATACGTGTACATGCACATACATACACACATACACACATATATATATATATATATATATATATACATACATATATATATATATATATATATATATATATATATATATATATATACACACACAAACACATATATATATATATATATATATAAAAAACCTAAAAATATATTTACATATCCACACATACACATATTCATCTATATTCATATACACACACACTTTTCATACATATACACGCATATATATGCCCCATGTATACATTCATACATACATACATACTTATACATACACATACACATACATATACATATATACATATATATATATATAGGTAATAGATTTGTTGAGAGATAATCCAGGTTGTTCCAAGTGATATCAGATATTAAAACTAATCCACAGAGAGCGAGATCAATGAATTTATTATAACAAAGTATATATTTTTATACAGCAAAAAAGCCCAAATTACCTTATGTGCGTATAGTCTATTTCAGACTAGTCCTTCTCAGCCGTAGACAGATCCGAGACAGTCAGTCCATTTCATAGTGCGTGACGTCATTTGTTTGAAATTTAGATACACTTCGAGCAGAAATGAATGTTCGGGGGAAATCATAGAAAATTGTTTTTTAAAAACAGTAAAATCGACCTTGCTAACCTTTGCTCCTTTATAGCTAAATCGGTATAGCACGTCGGCTATATATACACACACACACACACACACATATATATATATATATATATATATATATATATATATATATATATATATATACGACTAGCGTATGAGGGTCAAGCAGATCAGTTCCCAGGAAACCGACATCCCGACAAGTTGAAAGTTTCGCGCAGGACCATCTACACTTTTTGAAGGACCGAATACAGAGACCTGGTGCACTAAGTGCTACAAGGTCCCTCAAACCGACCTTTCGTAGGTTTTGAATTCAGAGTTGTCCTTCTCCTAGACCAGATGCCATCCAAGGCTCTAGAACCCAGTCTGTCCTGCTATTAACCCATAGCTGGAGGGGAGAAGAAGAAGGATATTAGCACGTAAGTGAATGTAATGGATTCGACTCCATCCAAGCCGCTATACATTACTCCACCGTGCCTTTTATATATATATATATATATATATATATATATATATATATATATATATATATATATATATATATATATATATATAGTAAGCGAGACCGACTGAGAATGATAAGTCTCAAGTCTTGAAAATTAATTATTTCATGGAAATATCTTTGTTTATTTTGTCTTTCGATGCATTCTTTTCTGAGATATCTAATTAGTTTTTTTTTTTTTTGTGTTCAAAGCAATATTCTTTTAATATAAATTGAGTACGATTTTGTATACAATTATTTTAATAGTTAATTCTTTAAACTTTGCAATTAAATAAAACATTTACATCCGTTGTTATTTCATACCCCTCCCCCCAATGAATGATGTTTCTCCAAACCTTATGCAATGTTCGATGAAATAGAATCGGTCGAACATTGCATAATATAGTATCGATAATAACCGGAATTCGCCAAATTCTGCACAGGCACATATTTATATGAGGAAATATCGAATTGAGTTTATATGGCTAGTAAACGCGCCATATATTACGGCTGATTTTCTATCAGAAAATTCTTTCGGTGTTTTATTATACCGGCCAAAAGTCTGCAGGCAATCGAATGCTACCTCAATGGCTTATATTTTGTCAATTTTAGAAAGACATAGCACGGAAATTTACTCTATAAAGCTTCTTTTTTTTTGTCATGACCAGATTTCTGCTACGTCTCTCAAAACCTAATAATTTTAGGTTGTTCCGAAAATAATCTCCGAATTTAGAACAAACGTTTTAATTATGTCCTAATATATTATTATAATAGTTGCACAAAAATATCTTACCTATTCCTAATCATTAAAGTGTACCCTTTGTTTAAGTTTATATCAATGTCTTTCAGAATTTAGCTTAAAATATTATATACCCGTCATCTTGAACATGAAAAAAGAAGAGATATGAATGGAAGCTGTCCAAGTGGAACTTCTTTATTTCTAATGGAATATGTTTTGTGTGTAGAATCAAGATATTGACATTGGAGAATGTTTTACTGCATATGAAAAGCTCAAAAACTTAAATATATGATATAATGATAGGATTGATATCAGGTGAATATGAGGTATATATAATGATAGGATTGATATCAGGTGACTATGAGGTAAAATTTCATAATTTAGGATATGCACTTTTTGGACAGTTGATTGAGAAACGTGGGACCGTACCTTGTTGAGCAGCAAAACCGGGTCATTCCTATTCACAATTCTAGTATGTTTCTTTTTCAATTTTTCATGCATACACTTAATTTTCCATGGTACGAAGTTGCTGTTATTTTTTACCCTATTAGTCAAGAATGAATAATGAATAACCCCTTTGAAAGACCACCATACTGTAACCATTAAATTTTTAGGGTGCCGTAGAAGTTTTGGGTATTGTTTTGGCGTTTCACTTTGATCTAACAACTCGCCTACTCTCTTACTGTTGTCTAAGAGTATCCATTTCTCATCGCATGTAATGATTTGCTATAAAAAATGGATCTTTTCCCAGTTTGAACTCATACAGTAAGATTAGTAGACATTGATACGTTGTAATCATTTTCATTTTCATTGGGCTTATGAGTAAAAATATATTGAAAGAAAAAAATCTGGAAATTAAAAGAGTCAGGAATAAGTCAAGATTTTTTCATATACACGAAGGAGGTTACTTCGTTAGACGACCGGATCAACGACCAACCAAAAACTGCGTCATTTCATGTGTGACAACATAATATCATATTTTATCTTTCTTAACTATCGATGCCAGTTTTCTTTCTGTCATCTTTCTCTTTCAAGATTTCGTGCGTTTCTCATCTATCTTCATTTTTCTTTCTATCGTAAATACGTGTGCGAGATTCGGCCTTTTACACATATGTATTTCAGGGCTATATATGTCCATACTCATATATCATGTGTACGTTGCGATCTCGGCGCAGAAGGTAGGGTATCAAGTTCAAGTTTCGGGCATTTTCACACAAATAATCTATGAAAAGCTATGAGTCAATTCCTTCTTTCCACAGTTACGATTTACTAGCATCAAACTGGATTCTCTAGACTTTGTTGGCAGCCAGTACAAGAACTGGTTAAGTATAAATCTGAAACCCATTTGACGTGGAAACTCTGTCACGTAAAAATCCTACTTTGTACGGAAAACACAGCAACAACATTAGTGTGGCACTTTAGACTAGATTAGTGGAAAAATCTGCTCTACTATCGCTATCTCTGTCTCATATATATATATATATATATATATATATATATATATATATATATATATATATATATATATATATAAAAGAAAGAACAGCAAGATATCTAATCCGGTGTTCTTATAGATATTTTATTTTTACAAAATAGTGCTCAATGTAAATTTACAGAGCATTAATATTATAAATTACTTGATTTAAAATATGTTTATTTCGCTACACCAGTTCTAACCATGTTTCAACATTTTTTGAAACATGGTTAGAACTGTGTAGGAAAAAACTCTATTTTAAATCAATTAATTTATATATATATATATATATATATATATATATATATATATAATATTAGGCAGCATATATTTTTTATATATAAAGAAATAATCATACATAGAATCAATCAGCAATATTAGTAAGTAATAGCGAAATCACTTCGCTAGTAGAACATAATGTATGCATTAAAATACTGTTAATCCATTGAATGATGCGATCCTCATTTATAAAACTGTTGTCAAATGTTTCTAGCGTATATTTTTTTAAGTTAAGCAAGTACTTTCGAAGAATCATTCCTTCATCATCAAGCTGTATTTTTTCCTTTAAAGTCAAAAGTGATTTCGCCATTAATCGCATTAATTGATTGATTCTATGTATGTTTATTTCTCTCTCTCTCTCTCTCTCTCTTTCTATATATATATATATATATATATATATATATATATATATAAAAATTCTCTTTTAGGCATGTCTGATTTAATAAATTACAGACATTATGCCTGCTAATCTTTAACAAAATCCGTTCGTACTCACGAATAATCTTCCGTTTACTGATGTTAAAGGATGGAAGAAATGTGCTATAGCTGTTTAAATTTCTTTTATTTTCATATCCCAAGTACGTGCTATATTCTTCCAAGATCATCTTCAGGGGTGCAAGTTATACAAAACCATATGTAGTTCATTAGTACAAGTAATTAAATTTTAAAAGCGTAATGGGAAAATTACGGCGATGGAAAACGACGCACAGCTTTGTATAAATACTTGTACTAATATAAATATAATTACTATTATTATTATTATTATTGCTGTTGTTGTTGTTGTTATTATTATTAAAGAAACGCAAACACCTTAAATAAGACAAAATTTCGAACAGGAACGAGAAAAAAAGAGAATGACCTAAAGGGCAACACCAACCAACTCACATGACCAACCCGAATTGTTACTCGAGTTTCAGCATTCACGGTCTTCAGACGTTTAAATATATCAAAACCGTGAAACTCGTGTAACTACTCAGGCTGTACTTATATACATATATATACACACACACACATATATATATATATATATATATATATATATATATATATATATATATATATATATATATATAATAATGATCAGAGTTGAATTAGACCAGCAAACAGTCGTTATACAAAACCGCTCACTACACATATAAAAATAAAAATTTAACATGTATAACGTTTATGTTTTTTAAAAAATTTGGAGATCAGCCGATTCCGGTACTTTGGTTTCAAACGTTCGTTATCTTCACAGGATATTGGTCAAATGATTCCCTAATGCTTTATTTTTTTAAATTTAATGACGGCTATAATAAATATTTAAAAATAATTAAGAGCATAAAGTGAGGTGTGATAAATGAGGAGATCGAAGAGGAGGAGGAGAAGGAGGAGGAGGAGGAGGAGAAATGTAAGGTTATTGGAAATGCATCGGTCTGGTGAAATGTACTTAATTACTTTTCATTCCTATTCATATGAACTGAAGAGGATCTTTTTAGTATGTGCGCAAAGGGTCATAATTTCCGACCTCACATTCTTTTGCTTGGAAATGTTATTATAGCTAGCTTTTCTTTTTGACAAAGGTTGAAGATATTACTATGGTTGTTTTAACGTTTGACATATATATATATATATATATATATATATATATATATATATATATATATATATATAACGGAAATAGAACCGTTGGTATATAATCCGGGTGGATCCTAGTAGTATCAAATATTAAAATTGATCCACAAAGAGAGCTCAATATATTTATTATAACAGAGCATATATATTACACATGTTGTTGTAATATATGTAGTGCGGAGAATGCAAATTCTTCTCATACATTCAGATAAATAAATATAAATACACTGAAGAATTTAGTCTCTACAGAAAATGCTATGTGTCGAATAGACACAGAATATTTTCCAGCCACAAACAGCCGTTGATGAATCATGATAATACTTTATTTCTTAAAAGTAAGGTTATAACTACATAAAGAAAAGCTCTCTTGACGACACATGTGCAAACTCTTGTCCATTATATATGCATGCAATTTTATTTGAAAGGTCGGAGAATATACCCACTGGAAATATGATCGAAAGCGTGAAAACGATTTTTTTTTAAGTGTCCGATGTAATTATAATATATATAATTTTATAAATTATATATATCTATTAGTTTGTGCATTGAATATTACTGGCATGACTGGTCTGGTCTGGTTTGGTTGGTCTTGTTTGGTTAGTCTGGTCTGGTCTGGTTTGGTTTGTTCTGGTCTAGTCTGGTCTAGTCTGGTCTGGTCTGGTCTGGTCTGGTCTGGTCTGGTTTGGTTGGTCTGGTCTGGTTTGGTTTGGTCTTCCGGATTGATATCTCGGGATTCTCGACAATATCCAAAGAAGGGTCTGTAATATTATCGGAACTGAACTGGCATATCGACTTCAGTCATTTTCCCACCACTGTGCTGTAGCTTCCCTTTGTCTTTTCTATGAATAATTTAATTGTGAATGCTCTATCTTAGGTAGTTCGACCGCATAAATAGAAGCGTACTACTAGATTGGTTACTTGGTCGCATCATTTACTCTTGAACTAAATGGATGTAACCGTAATTTCTCCCTTTGCAACTCTTTTCCGATTTCTTGCTTTTGTGATACCTCCGAACTTCAAAAGCTGAAATGCACCATCAATCTTCTTTTTCAGTCCTTCACTTACCTGTACTTTTATTGTCCCTTCTTCTCCCTGCAGTATTCTCAATCTCTTTCACTCCACCTGAGTCTAAGTGGCATTATTGCCTTGCTTGGTGTAAAATGATTTGAAAAATATCATAATTTCTTTTCGAATTTAACCTTACCATTAATTTTCAATAAGAATTCTCTTTCATTTCTGTTCAAGTTCCAATTTTTTCCTTCTGCATCGAAAAGTATTAAATTCTTTCTTTCTTTGGTCTTTTTTTTATTTTCATCATCTGTTTCTTTTATTATTGCTGCTGTTGACATTTATACATGTTATTTCCTCCTCCTACATTCATCCTTCATTAACTAACTCTCTGCATTGAGTGGTTCTTGGGCCTGTTATTAGGGTACATATAGTAATACAAAATATTTCCGGGAACTCACTTTTTCTTCTTTCTCTCTTTCTGACAGTTTTTCTTTTTCTTTTCTTCTCTATTTACTGATTCCTTCTTTTCTTCCTTCCAATGCTTCTTATTTCTCCTCCTTTACACCTTTCCTTTTCTTTCTTTCTGTTACTTTCCTCGCTTCTCTCATTCTTTCTCATTCTCTTTGCCGCAGAAATCGCTAACGATAAACTAATTCTTGCCGAGTTAACGATTTATCTCTTTCATTTTATGTCTCATTTTTTTATCAACGATAACAGTCGCAGTTGTGTTTGATTTGCAACTTTAATCGCCATCGACCGCCTCTGCCTAATTCCATTTCTTCTGTTCTAATTCGATCTATCTTCGATTAAACACACGCAGAAGAGCACCTCAGATGACATTCCGGGCAAACACGAGCAGTTACCACAACCGCCCATTCCCATCAAAGCATGCGCGTGCGTACAAGCGCCTGTGTGCACATTCGCTATCGAGTTTTTTCTTCGTTAATTTTTAACGCGCTGTTTCCAACGCATTATTATTGTATCGTAACTGAGTGAAATTGTCTCCAACAAATTCAGCCCAACAGAAAAACTCGAACTTCCAATTAGTTTCAACTGTCTTTATTGAATTTTGTAAGTTTTTTCACTACCGAGTGAGAAAAATAAGTTTATATATATATATAAACTTATTTTTCTCATTTTTATATATATATATATATATATATATATATATATATATATATATATAGCCCACTAACCTACTCACTCTCTTGGCTAGCTCTTTTTCTCTGCCTGCACTCTTTCTTGTCTTCGTCTATTTCCTTCTCTTATCCACCTCTCTGTACACCTTCTCTTTTTTACGCCCATCATTTCTTTCTCCTTTTCTCTCTTGCCCTCTGTTTCTATCTCTTTCTTTCTTTTTCTCCATTAGTTCCTTCTTCATTTTCTTTGATGTACTTATTTTGGCCTCTTCTCTTTTCGTAGCTGCTCATCCGTTTTCACATTACTATTTCTCCTAAATTCTCTCCTTCCTCATTATCTCTTGTTATTATCACGTAGATAACGATTTGACATTTTCCCGACTCTCTGTTAATTCCGCTTAATTTATTTGTCCGCCATATATTAAATCTGGTCTAATCAGAACCGTTACAATATTGTCAGTCAGTTATTTGCCATACGTGATACACGGTTAGGTGATCATGTATATTTTCCCGCAGTAGGTTGCCATTTCTTTCTGCGGCATTTAGCCATAGCTGGGGAAGACGAAGAAGATTCATGCCTTTTCCAAGTGTATTAGCACGTAAGTGAATATAATGGATTCGACTGGAATTCGAACTCGGCTCTCCGATTCCTCAATCCGAGCTGCTGTCCATTACTCCACAGTACCGCCGACAATATTGTAAAAGTCAGAAAATTACATGTATATTCAATCACAGAAATATATTTTCATTTCTGTAACATTCCTAGATGTATGTATGTGTGCATGGACAACAATATTAACACACACACACACACACACACACACATATATATATATATATATATATATATATATATATATATATATATATATATATATATATATATATATATATATATATATATAAATGTGCTGCATATTTTCATTTAAACATGCCTGATTATACATTTTTAGACATGTTGTGCTTACTTTTCTTCAATAAAGTCTTTTCGCAATCACGTATAAGTTTTCTTATTTCATGATTAAAGACAACAAGAAAGTTACTGTGGTTATATTTATTCTTTTTATTGTTTTATTTTTTCTGAGTACATTCGATATTTCCCCATATCATCATCAGGTTTTGATGTCTAAAAGAAATAGTTGTATTTGTCCGAAATAAGTTTGTGCTTTTGTTGTTAAACGGTTAACAGTTCTGGTCATGTGCAAACACAGAAACGCCGATTTTAAAATTTATGTTTTTTTGTGGTTGAATTATTATCGATTATGAATATGCTTCTGACCGTAATGTCAAATTAATAATTTTAAGGTAAGCGAGGTAACTTAGTCAATAATTGGATTATTAAGGAAGAGTATAATTTATTTGTTTTTCAACTATTAGTCGTAACTTAGATATATTTTTTTTAAATATGCATTTCAGAACATGTGAAATATATCTATAATTAATTTTATTGGGTGTTGGTTTTAATTTTTTTAAGTTAGCTTCAAGAATGTGTAGTTTCTGCTTCTTACTTTCTTGGTGAAGTAGACAGGCATTGTTTACTTATATGATTCTAAATTGTGAATGTGGACAAAAGTGTGTTTGTCAATGTTGGGCAATAGATGATGAATCATTTAAGTGTAGAGGAGCCTTCTATTTATATATATATATATATTTATATATATATATATATATATATATATATATATATATATATATATATATACATACAAATGTGCGTAAGTCAACGCCCAGGCTTTGAGTGTTGACTTCAATGTATACTTTTATATTTACATACGCTCTATTACTGATATTGAGCGTTTTTACCCATATGCCTTAAATCTATATTTTGTTACACACACACAAACACACACAATCATATCTGTGTTTACGTGCGTGCGTGTGTGTGTGTGCTCGCGCTGGCGAGTGAAGATAGTTTAACATTAATGTCTACTAAGTTGATCTTTATTATTATTATTATCATTATTTTTTTAAATTATTTTTTACTTGCATTTGATTTATAATATCATGCTAATCATAACCAATGACTTAGAGCAAGTCAAAGATTTCCGCCTGCTATTAGCATTGCTGATGCTAAACTCCAGGAGAGGAGCACTATGGCTCCTTGGGCTCACGTTTTTCATTGACATAAAATGAAACGACTTTACTGAATCAACTGCTGCATCTATTGCTGAGAAATATGGTTCACTGTGTCGTGTCAGAAAACTTTTTCGTCAGAATCCATTTTGCATTTATAAATCTACCAGACGTATGTACATTGAGTATTGCTGCTATATCAGGTCTCTTGCTGTATATCTCGAGATTCATGGCAAAATTCACAGGGTACGTTATTTAATCGATCTTGAATTGTCATCTCGATTTCAGTCACTTTCTTCTTGTCCTGACGTAGCAAATGTCCTGATGAGCTTTTATCTTTGGTGCCTCGACTAGATGAATTTACTCGTGCTACTAAATCGGCAAATAGGGGTCATCGTTTTATTTTTGAACGAGCGACATGCAACAACCATTTTTATTCTAACAGTTTTAGCACTTCTCACCTGTGGAACTCCCTTCCGATTTCAGGCTTCCGTGCCACCTATAATCTTTTCTTTCAAAATTTAAATATAACGTCAATCACTAGCTTCTGGCTTCCTAAATCCTGTTCCTTTTTCTTTCTTTTTTTCCTCATGTCTCCTTACTAGTCTTCTCATTCTCTTTCACTCCCTGTAAACTCCTGCGTCCTAATGATATTATCGCCTTGCTTGGAGCAAAATGAATTATAAAAGAATGTGATTTTTGATGTTTCCACTTAATTAAGCAAAAGTGGACTATGGATATGAGCTGTGATTGTTAGAACTATTTCTACGATTTCCTGAAGGAATGGAGCGCCAGGATCATCATCAGCATCATCATCTTCTTCTTCTTCTTCTTCTTCTTTATTATTATTATTATTATTATTATTATTATTATTATTATTATTATTATCAACCATTAATAATTATCAACATCCTAGCTTCTTATTTTATCATGGCCTATTCTCCACAAAAAATTTTAATTTATTTACAAGAGAATAATTAATGTCTCCGCAATTGAGCACACTAGGCTACTACTAATACGAGTACTCCTAAAATTACTACTACTACTACTACTAATAATAATAATGTTTCAATCCAAAAATGATAATGCCTATAATGCGTATCCTTCTCAGCCTTTAAAGGTACTTTGTTGGGCGTAAACCTTTTCCAGATTCACAGAGTAGGAATGGGCCATTACCACACCGATTTGACCCAATGTCTCTTGGTAGGGGCGGATGCGATAAGCTTGGGCGATCTTGTCTCTCTTTGATTCATGAAGAATACTTTCGTGTAAGTGAATGTAACGAAACGGGTTGGAATTCGAACTCAGCTCTCCGTTGTACTCTCCGCACATCCAAGATCACTGTATTCCCAGGCGGTTACCATCTAGATATGGAACCGCCTCGACATTTTCTTAACCTGATATAGCCGTAATGAATCTTAACACATTAAATTAATAATTTATTTTTCATCACACCTTTTACTACTTCTTCTTTTCATCATCATTGTTATTACTACTACTACTACTACTACTACTACTACTACTACTACTACTACTACAGTAAACTGTATTAACATTATCCTCGTGATAAATATCAGTGCTGGTTGATTTCTTCATTTTATTTCTTAAAGAATAGTTCATTTATTTACATCAAGAGAATGAATGATTCTCCATAATTGAACACACTATACAACAACTACTACTACCACCACTACTATAGTACTGTTGTTAACATTACTGCTGCAACTATCTCACTAATACTACTAATAATACTATTAAAGTCTTCAAATACGCCTAATATGGTTATCAGCATAATACATTATTCTTTTTTCCATCAAATCGTTATTATTATTATTTTATCATCATCATCATCATCATCATTATTATTATTATTATTATTATTATTATTATTATTATTCCACCAGATTTGTTTTTATACCATTGTTATTTGCCTGCTTTTATCTGAACTTTTCTTTACAGCATCTAAAAGTGCGTATTAATATATTTTTACACATTACTTTCATTTCATGTTTATTGACGTTATATAATTTTCATATATAAGGATTTTTTTATGCGCTATTTACATATATTCGTATACATGTATGTATGTACACACACACACACACACATATATATATATATATATATATATATATATATATATATATATATATATATATATATATATATATATGCATCTACATTATTCTATGCATTACTGACTTAATCAAAACTGGCATCTATGTATCTATTTCCATCAAGTATTTATACTAATATCTATTTTTTTATTGCTTGAAATACTACTTCTTTTTTTGGCATTTTGCAAAATATTTTTTGCATTTTTCGATTTTAGTGTTGTCATTGCAATGTTTCTGTATTTTAAAATAATTTTTAATATCCTTGTTTGTTATTCCATTTTTATTCAATATTCATGTCTATATATATATATATATATATATATATATATATATATACGCTTACATTTTTATATTACTCACTGCTTTGCTCACATGTTTTATCATTATTTGTTATTATTAACCATATTTCTAATTATTTGACACTTATCGGAACAATATTATTCATTGCGCTTATATTCTATTGTACTTTTAATGCAGATGTTAGTCTGTTTGATTCTTTGAGTAAATTCTGTCTTTATGTATAAATGATTTTTATGTTCAGTGGATTTATACGTATGTAAGTATAATTATCAAACATAGTCGAGTGTCATCAAACTAACAAAGAATCGTCTCTGCAAAGAATATTTGCAAACAATTCTTCCAGTCCTTACTATCTATCTATCTGTCTGTTTGGCAGTACAAATAGACGTGGGCTCTGCATAAGAACAATCACGAAAATAAAAATATACTCTGATCAATTACTGACCATTTGATTGGCTACCGTCCGAGGTTGCACAGATGAAATTAGTGTGCTACTGAATCCAGAACAGAGAAGAGAAAGTATCGATACATACAGGTCACAAAAGCATTATTACGAAGTGAACGTAACTGACTAGGGCGGAAATTGAACCAGGTTCATTGATTCTTTATTCCGTCCCTATAACTATCACTTTATTATGTGACAATAAAATACAGCGTTTTTTTATTTCTTCATATCTTTTCCAATGTAGTAAATTAGTGATAATTAGTATTTTATGTCATTTTAAGATAGTATTAAGCTCAATAGAACAAACTTATTTTACACAAGAATTTGCTTTGAAAAAAAAAAAAAACTTGAACACTCATAGTAAACAACTCAGATGCTAACATTCATTATTTTAAAACTAATAACATGTACATGGTAATGCTAATGCTAGTGTTAGGAATTTCCTCATAATTAAACATTTGACATTCGTTGGTCGAGAAGCCAATACTGTTTAAGATTGAAATTTATAAAACATTTCTCTTAAAATAAATTTTCAGTAATTCCTAGGTTTCTCAAGTCCAGTAGCTGTTATTGCTCTTTCCAGTATTGATGGAGATTTCCTTTCTAATCTTATATCTGAAGTAGTGTGCAATGTCAACATCATGTGTATGTGATTATTTACTCTTCTAGATATATGTGACATCCATTTTAGTTCCTGCAGCTGTCGAAAGTCCTCAAGTGATGCGCTTTCTGTTATTTTATATTGTTCTTTGTATGTGATATATATATATATATATATATACACGTATGCATGTATAAGTTGGCATTGAGGTCGACAACCAAAGGCGACATTCTGTTTCATACTGAGACACAACCTTCAGCCCTGAAACAGACTGCCACCGCTGATTCTTGACCTGAATATCCATTTTCATATTTACATAAGTTTTTTTTTTATCCTGATATTGAGCACTTGAACCCATAATTATCACACACCATAAAATTAGGTCTTGTTTAAATATATATATATATATATATATATATATATATATATATATATATATATATATATATATATATATATATATATTCTAATCTCTTTATGCGCCCCACTGTGTTTGAACTCTTGTCAGTGACATCTGCGTATTTGTCTTGAATGAATTATAAAATGTATTGTATTGTTTTTAGAAAGTCGCGCAGTTTCGAAGACTAACCATTTCTCTTCCTCCTTTATTTGACAGGAAAAACCATACATTATGGTGAAAGACGAAAACGCCGAAGGCAACAGCAGGTATGAAGGTTTCTGCATTGACCTGCTGCACGAAATCGCTCAGATTGTGGGGTTTGAATACACCATTGAATTGGTACCCGATGGCAAATATGGCGCGCCCAATGACAACCAAGAGTGGGATGGAATGATACGACAGTTGATTGACAGGGTAAATCAATTTGTTTTCCTATTGTAAATCAATTTGTTTTTTCTGTTCTATTTTTTAACTTTCAATTTTACTTGTAAGCCACTTAATTGAATATCACAAATATAGGCGCCATTTTTCATGAGTTCACGTGTTATCACCTTCATAAAATAACTTGAGATTTTGAACGGGACTACAATAATTTACCATCCAAGCAGCAGTTTGACATTGCCAATCATTGTCTCTAGGACAGGGTCATTAACTGGTGCCTGAGACGTCGCCAAGTAGGCCTGTTGAAAGAGCTTGAGCCATTTTTGAACATAGAACAAGCAAACTATCGGCCTATTAATCTACTGCCACTTTTGGGGAAACTCCTAGAGGTTCTAATCAATGTTGAATTGGTTCGTTATCTCTTACCACAGAGACTTCTCTCAGACAAATAATACGGTTTTCGTTTCTCCAGAATCACTGCTGATGTACTAACGATAATTGCTGAAAAGCTCTATCATTCTCTAAATAAAAACTGTGAAGCCCGGGTTGTAGCATTGGACATCTAGAGAGCCTTTGACATTGTGTGGTATTCAGGTCTTCTCCACAAGCTGATCAACTACGGGATCTCCAGGCACGTTTTGAGCTGATCCAGTGGTTCATCTCAAATCGTGAACTGAAAGTCGTCCTGAACGCTCACTCGTTTACATACATTCCTACTAAAGCAGGTGTCCCTCAGGGATTTATCCTTGGTCCTACGCTATTATTAATCTTCATTAACTACCTCTACGATGGTATCAGCTCACAATTTGGCATCTATGCTGACGACACTATTCTTTACTCTTACCTAGTAAGGTCAAATTCGTAGCCGATGTACAAAAGGACCAAGAGACCGTCGTAAACTGGGACAAAAGATGACTTGCCAATTTTAATTTTTTCCATCAGCCTGGCTTTTGCTATCCTCCAAGAAACTGACTCATTTCGGGCTAATGTTCTTCTAGAATAACAATAGAATAAACAGCACTTACCGGCGTAAGAGTCCCAGCTAGCGTCCAGCTGGCAGACAAAAATAAAGCAGGTTGTAACTTAATACAAACCCTGCAAACTGACTGGAATCAAGCTGGTATTTATACAGAAATACCTCCACTCACGTACCAGCAGAAAATCACAGCCCAAGCAATGGACTATCCCACTTGAGCACACTGAGATTCTCCATGGCACCATAAATAGCTCTCTTAATCAAGGTGGAGTGCCTATTCACTCAGCTTGTTCCACAACTGAGTGTTTATCTTCAAAATGTGATTGTTCTACAGTTCTCAGCTGACATGAGGTGGAAAGACAACACTGAATTCATCGCTGGATCAGCTGCTAAGAAAGACAGCGAGACAATTTTTCTCTCCGGAATCTATCTTGCATATCTATGTCTACCATTCGTCCATACTTAGAACATTGCTATCATATGTGGTCCGGTGTCTCTGCTATTTTCTTGAAACCCCTTGATAATATACACTGTGGAATCAGCAATATTATTGGTCCTGATTTAGCGGGTCAGCTTTAGTCATTTCCCCACAGTCGTAACGTTGCCTCATTGTCCCTATTTAATAAATACTTGCATGGTAATTGTTCGGATGAGCTCTTTGCTATGATACAAAGACTGTATGAATTTAAGCGCAATACTAGACTGGCGGCGAGATCTCATTAATTTACAGTGGAGCTGGCATAGATATAACCGTAACTTCTATGATAACATTTTATTATCCCACACTTCTCGATTGTGGATTTCCCTTCCGGTTCAATGCATAAATTTAAATGCATGTCAGTCGCTATCTATTTCCTTCTGATTGTTTTTTTTTCTTTCTTCTCGTTACTATTCTTTTCCTTTCTGTTCCTTATTCCACCACACCCAGTAATCACTTGCATGCTAGTATCTATACTTGGGAGTGATACCGATTAAAAATAATCTACACTACATGTGTCCACCGTTAGGGTCATATTTTGTACGAAGTGGGCGTACAAATGAATAAAAAATAGATTTACCCTCTTGTTACTCTTTAGAATGAGGGAGGTTCTTCCTTGAAATTCTTATTATCGGCAGTCCAACTTTTGTGAAGTCAGTAGCAACTAGCTAGTTTACAAAATTTAGCTATTTTTACGATAGATTTCGTGGATTTATCGGTGTTGCAAAAAGGTAATACGCCACATACTAACTTGGATTTTAGTAACTGGTTGTGAGCGAAATTTTCTCGATCTAACTATAGCGTGTGCATCAGAATTATAACGAAGGTAAAACGCTATAGTTGCGAAAATGCAGAATAACAATTGCTTTAGTTGTAAATTATAAATGTTTAAATTCATGTATTTAAAAAATGTATTTTTTATGGAACATGTCCCGACACAGAACCAAGGCAGTACTGTTCAATATTCGTCTGTTTTTGTGTATATCATTTTTTGAATTTTATTTTAAATATCCTACATTTTGTAACCGAAAATCTGGTAAAAAGGGAAATTCTGCAAGAATCTTTCATCTCTCTCTCTCTCTCTCTCTCTCTCTCTCTCTCTCTCACACACACACACACACACAGACACACACACACACACACACACACACATATATATATATATATATATATATATATATATATATATATATATATGACATAACGATATATAATTTTATATAACAACAAACAGTATTTAGAAAAATATTATAATAAATTGAAAAAAAAGTTTTGTTTCATCCGTTTTGAAACGATGAAGTCTTAACGGATGAAACGCGCCACAAAAAACCTTTACAATTTGCCAAACTAATATATATATATATATATATATATATATATATATTGTAATATAGCAACTACTCTAAGTAGAAGCTTGAAACTTTTATTGACTAATTTAGCGCTGAAAAAACGTATTTTATTATAGTGAATGCTTACAAGTGAGAGAGGAGATGGGATATGTTTATTTTATTTCTACACGCGCGCACACACACACACACACACACACACACACATACATATATATATATATATATATATATATATATATATATATATATATATATATATATATATGCAGTGAAACACTTGTTTTAGTTTTAAATATGATAAATCTGATATTTTCCTGCATTTTTTACTGATTTTTATAGGCTGTATATATTTCTCTATGAACGCAAAGAATTCAGTAAGATGAAAACATATATTTTAATGATTTCTATATTAAAAAAAAATAATTTATAAAACCAAAAATATGCTCTAAATTTAAAAATTTTGAATACATAAAAATTGATCTCTTAAGGGTTTAATTCTTCTTTCCTAGAAAATACATTGTTATTTCGCTATTAAAATTTCTATGCTACTAAAGAAATATACAATATAAAAAATGATTGACATTAAATCAACCAATCACAGTTCACTCTCATTAAATGCCCCGCCTACAGATGTTTGTTGCCATCTACTTCTCGTTTCGCCTCCTGACAAATATTTCTACTTTTGTTTATTTATTGGTTTAAGTTTCATTTTTTTCTGCATTCTTTGATTTTCTATTCGTTTAATTGAGGTATGAGGGCAAATTCTAAATAATATTTTTTTAATGGCAATAGCTGATTGGCTGTATCACCCAACCAATCATATTTATTCTTTCTTCTTTATTGAGTTTCCTAATTTTGTCCTGATTTTCTTAACAATATTTATGTTGCTTTAATCCACACTGTTGTCTGAATACTCTCTATCAAAAAAATAAAACGATTAATTTAAACATATCGAGAAATAACAACTTTACCATCTTTCTTTTCCGTTTAATGTCTCATTTTTTATTTTAAATTCCTAAATCTTTTTTTTTCACTGGTAGAAAGCAGAGAAAAACAGAACTCTTCAAGCATATAGGTTTTAATACAAGAATTTATAGATATCAACTAGGTTCAACTTAGTTCATTACAAAAGAATCTGATAAGAATTCAAAGAATAGAAATGGTATGTTGCAGCACTGTTCAAATGCGTGAAGGGCTTACACCTTTAAAATCAGCTTTTAGAATCTTGCCTTCTATCAAGAATCGAACGCCAAACACTGAAATATGCAATGAAGCCAGTTACCTAAATTAGTATGTGATTCACACGCAGAAACACACGAGAACTGAGTCGAATTTAATGTCCATCACGAAATTTGATCTAAGAAGAGTTGATCTGTGGTGACCCCAATTTGTATTGAGTTCGTCCTAAAAGATACCAAAACGGGATGTCACTTGAAACGATCAAAAATTCTAAGAGTTTCCACGGATGATCTAGATGATAATCTCGAAGCCAGGAAGAGGAGAACCGAACCTCAATGAAACTCTGTCGGTGCACCAACAAGAACAACGATGTGAACTTAAGATATACACACAAAAACAACCGGATAAAATAAACTTATACGAAGGCTTGGCCTAAAAGAGGAGATGAATAATCCTTCAAACCCTCCCAAAAAGGTGATCAAACGTTCGAATAAAATCCTGAAACCACATGAATTTCATTCGGCTGATGTTAATTTCACAGAGTCTAGAAGTAAATAGTTATTTAAGAATTAAAATGTTACTGTTCTTAGAAGATGTTAGTAGCATTGCTTTCCACGGTTATGTATTTCACCGCGATTAAATATTAACTGATAATTCTCGTTGTACAGTGCGATATAATAGGCTATTTATTTTAATTCAAAACCTAAGTAGATCCATTTTCATAGCACTGTCTCAGAAGCCAAATACTAACGAATGTGAAACCGATCAGACAATCAGCCTCATGAGCCATATAACAAATCTTATCATCCGAATTCTGATTAATAGAGCTCCTGGGTTCGGTAAAGATACTGGGTCAAGGAATGCTTTATTTAGCTCCTAATGATATAAAAAGAGCAATATAAAAGCAAACGCATGTATACCTAGGTTTTATAGATTATGCATAAGCTGTTGATAAAATACATCACAAGGACCTATTGAAACTGCTAAGTAACACTGACATAGTGGGAAGGATATAAAAATAATTTAGAACCTAAGCTGGCAGAAAACAGCTTACAAAAGGATAGAAAACTAATTCATGTAAATATACAAACTTAGAAAGTGTGTGAAACAAGGATATGCATTCTCAATGGATGTATTCAATGAGGCGATTCTGAGAGAATTAGAAGTACTATCAGGATTTCACATTGGCGGCAAATTAGCAAATTAGATGTATAGAGGACACAGTGTTGATAGCAGACATAGACCAGAAGGTAATGAAGGAAAGCGATAAGAAAGGCCTAAACATCCAGTGCAAAAAGAAAGAAAATACAGAATGCATGGCTTTTAGCAAAAGGAATAGTACAACATACAAAATGGAGATACCAAAACAGAGGTCGGAAAGTGCGACACTGAAAACTGAAGGTTCATTGGGATAGTGAAAAATGCCTTCCAAAATCTAAGCAAAGTATTAAGAAACAGGAAAATTTCGTTAGAAACAAAGAAAATACTACTAAACTGTTAAGTAATATCAGTCCGCTTATATGGCACTGAATGCTGCACAAGAGATGAAGAAGAGACTTAAAGCAACAAAAATCTAGTTCTACAGTAGAATGCTGGGAATACCGTGGAACGAACGTGAGCAACGACCAAGAGAAAAATGGAAAGGTAAGGGACACTTATATCAGAAAGAAACATTTGAAAATTATAGGGCACATGAGGAAAATGGGCTTCGAAATTTTATAATATCGGGACAGAACGTGGGACAGAGGAAAACAATGCAAAACCTACCTTGCGTCCTTGAGTAAATAAATGAGAGAACAAGGTTTAGGAGAAATAACAAAAAGACAAAATTTATTAAAGGACAGGAAATTTTGGAGAGCCACGATCGCTCACTTCCTGAAGAGAAACGGCACATAGAATTAGAAAAAGAATATTGTGTGTGCCATTAGCATAATAGTTATTGTGCTGCTTGGGGAATCAAAGTACTGAGTTCAATTTCCGGCCTACTACGTTCACTCTTACGCAAAGCTCTAACGTAAATCCTTTCTTCTCCTCCAAAATATAGGTTAAATATTAGAATTGACTGGACACTCTTGTTCTGGGTGTCAGTCAGACGAAAATACGAAAATTAACAAATTCAAATTCGTTCAGAAGGCAACAGGAGATAACTCGATAATTTTAACCAATAAATCATGTGAATTCACAGATAAAAAAAAGAAAAGGAATCTGTGGATAACAGCGATCGCTTACGTCCTGAAGCAAAGCCCACCCTCCGAAAATAGTTGAAATATTTCAGTCATCGATTTCGTATCTGAAACATCTGATGGTATATGTTCTTGAAACACATAAAGAACATCATCTTAAAAGTTCTTTTAACAGACAATTTGTCCTGTGAGTATTCGACAACGTAATCCGAACATGCATTGGAATAGCAATGATGCCTTCCAAAAACAAGAAATAAAAAAAATTTCGTTAGAAACAAAGAAAAGAATGCTGAAATGCTATGCAATATGACTCTTCCAATGTGACAGTGAATACTGGGCAATTTCTTCAGAGATGAAGAGAAGACTCAAGGCAACAGTGACGTATCAAGTAAACAACGGAGAAGCCTTAAGAGAGACTGAAAACAGGTATTTAGAGTCTGAAAGAGTTAACTGAAATTTCTTGGATACATAAGGAAGGCGTGTTGGGAAAAACTGACATACGCAGGATTTATCGGAGGTAAAAGTGACATGTGGTGACCTCGGGTCACATGACTGACGAGTATGCGGGAATGTACAACCGAAAGGATTTTGGAAGAATATTAAAAAAATACTAAGAGCTACAAAGGAGTGGAGAGCCATGATCGCCCACAACCTGAAATGGCACGGTATGTAGAAAAAGACTGTGAGGTTTTAGAAAAGATGTCCAAGCAGGAACGCTTAAATATTCACCCGGAAATAGTGGAAATGATTACGTGATAGTAATGTCGGACCCTTTATTTACAAGATGCAAGCGAATCAAAAAGAACCAATTTAGACGTCTAGATAATGAAACCATAATTTGTATTCCGTTACAGTTCCAGTCTGAAACTTTATTTGGCGTCTTTGAAATTTCTGTTCAAAACCTAACCTGAAATATTTGTCGATCAACAAGAACTCGAACAATGCCAAAGATTTTCGATGTCGAATGGGTTATTACAAGTTTCAAGTGTTCATTCCCACAGAAATAAATTCAATGTATCTCTCAAGTGCTGTCTGAAGCAACTGAAATAGATAATGCGATAAACTTAATAAATAAGGATATGTTTAATTTAGTGCGTTTTAAAGTTTACCGCGTTATTTGAAACTTCTTTCTTCGAAATACACGCCACAGATACTCTGGCTATATGTTAGAGACAAGTTTATACATTGAATATTTGCTTTTGTCCGTTTCAATAAAATATTCATATTTATTTTGTTAGGACGACCAGAAAGATAGATACATCGATAGGTACGAGTAAAGAGTGATAGATACAGAGATGTATACGAATAGAGTGAAATAGATAGATAGATAGATAGATAGATAGATAGATAGATAGATAGATAAGAATGAAGTGTGATAGATAGATAAATAAAGTGTGATAGATAGATAGATAGATAGATAGATAGATAGATAGATAGATAGATACGAATAAAATGTGATAGATATATACGAATAGAGTGAGATAGATTGATAAGAATGAAGTGTTATATATATATATATATATATATATAGAGAGAGAGAGAGAGAGAGAGAGAGTGAGAGACAGACAGAGAGACAGAGACAGAGAAATACGAATAAAGTGTGATAGATAGATAGATAGATAGATAGATAGATAGATAGATAGATAGATAGAACTCAAAAGGCTAAGTTTTCTAATTCACGTTTCGCAGATACAGCGCTCATCAGGTTCAAATAAATAAATAAATAGCGGATTATGTGCTTCGTTTGACGTCTGGAAATTGTTACTAAATATGTAGGCAATAAAGCCACTAAGACGCAGTGGCTTATTTAGTTGGAAAGAATAGAATAAAAATAGAAACATCATTAAGGAGCGAGAACAATAAAAAAGATTATGATTGAATAAGACAAAGAATCAGTTAAGTACCATACATGATACACGCTTGGGCGATCCTCTTTCCATTCATGACTGCCTAGGCAGAAGACTTTCCTGCATTTGGTTGTAATTTTTTCTGCTAATTGCTTACCAAGTCTATAGAATCCAGTCTATCTTGGCAATTAAACCATAGTTATGGAGGGAGCAGAGATTTATTCATACTTTTCTGCGCGAGTGATCGTAATGAACCGGACTAGAATTCGAACTGGGCTCTCCGATTTCTCATCCTGAGCAGTTATCCATTACAACAACTATTATTTTACTCAGACAATTTTTATTTTTTTATTTCACGTTATTTTCTCTCACAAGTATCGTTGTCGGGATTATTGGAGTCTCTGTAATAGTGCGTTAAATATGGATAACTATTCAGTTCCCCCCTCTTTTCACTCAAATGTTACCATGCTGATAAAACAGAATGCTTTGCTCGTAAATTGTCTTCCAATTCTACTCTCGACTAATCTGAAGTATCTTTATGTTGTGGATTCCGGGTTGAAATCCGGTACCAATAAATAACAAACGCCAGGAATGATTATATGAAAATAATGTATTAATGTAATAATACAAACTGGTAAAGCAGGTTAGTAGTTCCAGGAATACGGGTTAGTAGCAAAATATAAAATATATATACAGTCTTTGATATTGAAATATCGCTGTATGACTTCTTAGTGAGTCTACGTGCTCGCTCACTGTTACTCCTACAACGCTGTTACCTCACCCTCACTCTTCCGGTTACCTACACCCTTTTATTCTGTCACTCTGGACTCGACTCGACTTCTCGGGTATTCACTGGCAGAAGTATGAGTATACACTGGGTGAGTCCATTTGTATAAAAAAAGGGGTGGACCGCTCAACACTTTACATGACTTTCTACTTAGTACTGAATCCCTACTGCATGATATGGATATATGTTTTCTGCTATAACATCTAAACGTGGTTCTCAGAAAGCATATGAATTATATGGTAGCCTGAGATTGGCTCCTATTTGCTGTAAATTCTAAAATAGATGTCTTACTGTTTCTTATTTTCTACCGTATTCGGAATATTCTTTAATCCGTTTTTTAAAAATCGAACGAACTGTCTGATTATTTGAAATTCTCTATTATTTTATCGATCTTTGTCAATGTACTAAAGGCTCTAATCAACTCTGAATTGGTTAAGCATCTCCTCTCACATTCTCTTTTCAAAGAATATGCACTTCACTTGTCTATGTCAACTGCCGATGTATTAACGGTTATTGCTAAAAGTGTCCCTCGAGGTTTGATAAGAATTGGAAGTTTGAGCCCTTGCCTTAGATATATCGATGACATTTGAAAGGGTTTGTCAAACTGGTCTACTTGTAGTGCTCTAGTGCTTCTGGCGGAATTTTTGATTTGATTCAATCTTTGATATGAAATGACGAAATGAAAGTTCTCTTGAACGCCCACTTCTCTAGATCTTTTTTTACATTAATGCGGGTGTCTACCAGTGTTCTATCTTTGACCCTACCTCGTTCTTAATATCCATTACCGACTTTTCTGGCGTCATCAGTTCTCGACCCGATATCCCTGTTGATGACACAAGTATTTACTCCTGTCTTAATGGTAAGTCTGCAAGTTTCGATACAAATCTAATTTTTATTATATATGCGTTTGTATATATATATATATATATATATATATATATATATATATATATATATGACGTCATGAACCGCAATGTGATATTTTGCTTCCTGCGTTTCATATGCACGAATTTATCGTTCGTTATATAGCAATCTTCCATGCAAATGAAACAAACTATCATTGTTGCAATGTCCGCATAACGAATCTAAAACAAAAATTACCATCTTCGTTATATCATTTTTTTATTTAATTTATTGTAATGTACTTGTAATCTCTGATGATGGCTTATGTAAGTCGAAAGCTTAGGCAGGATTAACAATAAAAACATCTCTCAACATAATGATTTTCTTTCGTATTTCAGTGATAATGCTAAAAAGTTTATTCGACATTATGAGAGGAATTTACTTAAAATAAATAGACAAAATTTGTCTATATTAATTAATGAAACATGCATTAATATATATATATATATATATATATATATATATATATATATATATATATATAGTGTGTGTGTGTGTGAGTGTGTGTGTGTGTGTGTTTTGTATCCAGAAACTGTATGGTTTTTAGGATGTTACAGAGGCGTAAGTCTATATCTATTAGCATCACACGAAAGTATGGAACAGGGGAAATTTCTTCAATATCCATTCAAAACTTTTTAACGGACCACGATTTAGCGAAAAGCACACACAAGGTAATCGATATACGTAGAATAGCAAATTGGTGTTTTGCACCATCCTCATTTGTACATCATTAATAAGGCCTCATTTTCCGTCAGTATAGCTTTAGAAATCCTGAAAATTATTAAACCTGCTCCACAAAGCTGTATTTGATTGCATATGAAAATCAATATTTTTTATTAAAAATACATACAATACAATATTTACTCGAAATTAATAGTTCAAACCTTATTACATATACTACAAATGTTATTACTTCAAACTTTATTATTAGTGGATACTCGTATTTGAAATAGACGCCACATTTTTATTTTTGTTTTAAACAGTGTATCTATCGGCCAGTGTATTCAAGAAATCTGCATAAACAAAATGTGCTTTCCTGCAGGCATCCGAATAGCGTCCTCTTTGTTGGATAAACTAAAGAAGGACGCAGGTTTGTTACCAGCCGGTGAATACAATTTCTTTATTTAGATTTCTCGAATGCGCGGGCCGATAGATGTAATGCTCCTGTTTAAAATAAAAATAAAAATCCACTAATAATCGTTTTTAAGTAATAATAATGTCGGAATAAAAATAATTTCGTTAATTTTGTGTGTGCGTGTGTATGCATATATATATATATATATATATATATATATATATATATATATATATATATGGCTCCTGAAAAATTAATTTCAGTTGAGCACTCTGGGGAGGAGGTGTGGGTTGGTAAACAGTGACTATTTATAGCTATATAGCGAGAGTCTTCGCAAAAGCGAATTGAGTCACTGTCGGTCACTGAGCGTGTTTCTAAAAATAAATACGCTAAAAATCCTTCATCCCTACCGTGCGCTCACGGCTTAATGGTTAGAATCTCCGACTGACGGGTTTCGATCCTAGCTAGAGGCAACCGGATGTCTAGCCGCACTGATGAGCTGTGAAACAGCGAAACAGTCTGTCTGTGGATGACGTTATATATATAATCCTTTACACCAAAATATCTTCATATGTGTTCAGGTGTATGACTATATATAAAATGCACATATATGAATAAATGCACACACATACATATATATATATATATATATATATATATATATATATATATATATATATATATATAGGAGGGTGCAAATATGTAAAAAATAGGAAAGAACACGTAAGGTAAATAATTCGATCGTTAGAATTTTTGTTTTTATTTTTAAAAAACAATGCACCATACTTAAGTAGAGCTTAAATTAAATTATTTTTTTTTATTTTTTAATTATACAAAAATTAATTTAATTAGAAAACAGACAACCTTAAGGGTCCATTAATTATCTTTCATTCTCCACGAATTTTTTTTTTCTTGATTCCTCAGATCACATTTCCAAGCACAAAAAAATGGTTTTTATTTTACGTATTATTTTTATACATTTTGGCGGGGTTAGTTTTAAGCTGATGTAAGCTGTTAGAGATAGGGGAGGTGCAGGACGACAGATATGGTCAAAATTAGAGAAGGGAGGAAGAGATAGGAAGTGACAGCTCTCTGGATTACATCCTCCTTGGGATTATCTATACGGATTACCAAAATTTTCATTACCTACCTACCTCTATATATATATATATATATATAACGTGCATCATATATCTATCTATCTTGACCTGACCAAGAAGGCTTTCCCTTAAAAAAAATCATATACTTTGTAATTTTTTCACAGTTTAGAACACTCATATCTCTCTCTCTCTCTCTCTCTCTCTCTCTCTCGTCTCTCTCTCTCTCTCCGTTGCTCTCTGCATACATATATAAATATATATGTATAGAGAGAGAGAGAGAGAGAGAGTTGTATGCTCTCTGCATACATATATATATATAGAGAGAGAGAGGAAGAGAGGGAGCGAGAAAGAGAGAGGGGTGTATGTGAGTGTGTGTAGATATGTGTATTCACATTAAGAACACTGAAATAGATGTAAATTCCTCGTGATAAATTACAAATTTGTGCCTATTTGCGTCAATGTATTTCGACTTAAATTTAATGTATGAAAAGCAAAAGGAATGCAAATACAGGCGTACATGCAATTCCACACCATTACACCACGAAGCAGATTTAAATATAACCTTCCTATGAAATTTAACTGAAAAAATTTAAACACTTCTCGCAATAATACGAAACGAAAGAAAATAACAGCGATATTAATATAATTTTACGAATATATACATGGAAATATCTATATTTTTTAAATAAATATGCACGCGCTCACATACCTACAAGAACATATATGCATCCGGGTATAAATTTAAATCAGTGAGTTTAAAAAAAAAACACGGTTAGAAAGTAAACCCGAAATTCAAATATTTATATTTGTGCGAATTTTGATTTCGTAATCACATTTTGAAGCTGCAAATTATATTTCATTCTGTGAATATATTTGTAAGCTTAATAGTTTTTCTTTATAATTGTGCATGACATTAAAATTTAATAATATCGTAGATAAATATATATATATATAGATAGATAGATAGATAGATAGATAGATAGATAGATAGATAGATATATGCGAATGATGTGTGACAGATAGATATATAGATGCTAATGAAGTGTGATATATAGCTAGCTAGCGAGGTAGCTAGCTAGCTAGATAGCTAGCTAGCTAGCTAGCTAGATGCGAATGAAGGGTGATAGATAAATATATATATCGATATATAATTAGATAGAGATGGATGGATGGATGCGAATGAAGTGTGACAGATAGATAGATGCGAATGAAGGGTGATAGATAGATAGATAGATAGATAGATAGATAGATAGATACATGCGAATGAAGTGTGATAGATAAAAATAGAAATGAAGTGATGAATGAATAGATAGATAGATAGATAGATGATAGATAGATAGATAGATAGATAGATAGATGAATGCGAATGAAGTGTGATAGATAAAGGCGAATGAAGTGTGATAGATAGATAGATAGATAGATAGATAGATAGATAGATAGATAGATAGATAGATGCGAATGAAGTGTGATAGATAAAGGCGAATGAAGTGAGATAGATAGATAGATAGATAGATAGATAGATAGATAGATAGATAGATAGATTTGTGGGCAGAATTATTCACCCCTTCTTCCATAATTTCAAATAAAGTTGTAGTACGTCAAATTTTCATTGAAACTTCATATGCATTTTGTTTACACATGTTGAAATAATGCATTTTAAGAACGTGCAGTAATGCCTACAACATTTGTTTTTATTTTGAATGTTAAACAATAATACAAAAAATAACAAAAAAAGAATATTTAACATAGGACAAAATTATTAGCCCTCTTCATTTGATAATCAATTGTGTAACCACTATTCTTGATTATTGCCTTTGTTGACAATGTCCTTTCTCGTTGTGAGGATTCTTTGAGACATCTCTATTTTCCTTTCCATTCTCATAGAAATTAAACGTTTTCTGACATGAATTTATTCTCAACACAATGAGTTTCGTTGTACTCCTTGATAAGGCTACAAATTATCGATGTAGGAACATTTAAAAGTGTTCTCTATCAATCGCCTTTATTTGTACGCATCAACTAACTTCATTCGGAGCTTCTTGAGAAATTCAGCCATCTTCTCTATGGTTACAGAATGAATGAGTTATCGCGGCACGTCGTACTCACATATGGTTTTCTTCATTACCTTTTAGAATGTTATAGAATAAGGTCAATGCTACATCATTTTCAAAGGGTGTTTGTATTAAATGTCAAATTAAGAAAAAACGTTACAATTGCCAATGAGCAATATTATTTCTTAATTTTTATACGTGAATGTTAGGTAGGGCGAATAATTTTGGACTGCACTAAGTTTTAGAATAATCTGTGAATATGAATATAATAGATCAATACTTCTAAAAATTTCAAATTTCAATTATTCAAAAGTAAATATGGAAACAACTATTTCTGGTAAAATCAGTAAGTACTTGCAAATATCCGCATTTCCTTCGAAAATATGGAAAAATTCATTGTGGGTTAACTTGTATATGGATATGAATAAAGTGTGATAGATAGATTGTGGTAGCTAGCTAGATAGATAGAGAGATTGTGGTAGCTAGCTAGATAGATAGATAGATACACACAGGCTGATTCTCTTAGACTGTCTTCCATTTCGATATAAAATATAATTTTAGCGAATGTAATACTTGACGCTGTTTTAAGTAATTTCTACATATGTCCAAGGCATGTTATATGACTGACTGTCTTAATCCATCACTATTCGTCTTGCTGTTGGTTCCTTTTAAGCAACGGCGGGTGCGTACCTTGATTTTTATTTGAGCGATTGAAATGAGAACAAGAAAAGAAATCACCCCGAAGATACCAAAAAAGTCAAGAAAGATCATGAAGTGGGTAGCTGTTGAAATATTTGACCTAATGAAAGCCCGACAGCAGGCAGTGCCAAGAAAAAGGCATCGATTAGAGAAAAGCATCAGAAATAAATGCGAGCAAACAAGAAAAATGACATAATGCGAAATGTGCAAACATAAAAAAAAACTGCAGAACACATACATAGGATATCGGCACAGAAAAGATAACAGAATAGAAAGCATATTCTTCTCTAGGATGCATAAAATTTAACGGAGAATCAATCATAATCTTTATTTAAAATTTCCGTAACATCCGTCCGTCCGTCACCTCGTCTAAAATAACCATACATTGACAGATCAAAATCAAATTTTGAGAAGTATAATTGGTTTTACAAGGGTAGTTTGGTATAGTAAATTTTCATTAACTTTTTTTAAAAATTAAAAATTTAATTATTTAACATACAAAATATTCCCACTATTTTAAAATCAATTTAATGATTAAAATAACAAATATCTATTTTAAAAATGCAATATTGTTTATTTTTTTTTGCATATCTTTTCTTTAAGTTCTTATATACACAAGAATCCAATTTCCAGTTCGCCCTGCATTTATTCTTCGCTTTTAAAAACGAAAAAATTTCTTAAAAATATTGTTTACCATGAAGTCCTATAAAATTAAATTAAATTAAAGAAATTATTAAATCACAAAGTAGGGTTTTTGCCAAAGTATTTTTCCAAACAAATCAGCTTATTCAAATTTCTTTGATTGCTTTGCGAAATTGAACGAAACGTATAGATTGTAAATCTCGGCAAAAATGTTTGCGATAACTTCAACAATACGAAATACTATGCTTATTTCACCACCCGTCAGCGTGCTGCAAAAACATTTTAGTAAAAGAAAAAACGTTAAAAATGTGGAATGAGTACATAGGAAATTTCTTCTATTAAAATAAAGGAGAAAACCCTAAAACACTCAAACACTGGATACATTCTACATTACATACTGTTATGGTCCATGTTAGGACCAAGGAAGAACACGAACACAAGAGAAGAAATAACAAAGGTATATTACACGAAATAATAATACAAGATGTGGAAGGTGTTAGTATGACTGTCAGTTTGGTTTGGAGTGAACTACTATCGGCTCGACTCGATTCGGTATTTAGCCACCCCCACCACGAAGGTTGCACAAGGCAGAGTTTAACGTGGGTTTCCCGAGCCGGTAGGCTCGGCCAAAAAATGCCCGTAGAAACTATAAAAACAAAATCGGGGAGGTCAACCTCCCCGAACGAGACTCTGCCCTTCGGCGGAGCCTCGTCCGGGTTCCTCTCTGCTCAGAGGCAGAGAGTTCGACCGTCAAGCCGAGAAACTCGGCTTGATTCGTCCCTCTGTCTTGAGAGTCGTAGTAGACATAGTGTTAGGAAGAGTTCATTCAGTGGTTATAGGTAAGGACCCATGACATATACAATTATGGAAAGATTGGTAATATCTAAACGAGTAGTTAGGTCAGCATTGGCCCACACTCGCCTAGAGAATACAACAAAAAGTTCAGGCGAATTATTTTCCTAATTTATTAAATTTTTTATAAAATTTAGGACTTACGCTATCTCTAGACCTCATAGAACTCATATATTCGATCTACTGCTGAAGGTTGCTGGGAAAATAGTTCGTTCACTGTATCGCTCCGCTGTGTAACCCATTGTGACACCGGTAAATGAAAAAAGGCTAAGTTGGAATATGTGCTTAGAACAGAATGAAAAGGGGTTAACTTAAAATATAACTTTGAATAAGGCAAAAAGTGTTAAAAAAATGAACGATAGATAAACTAAGAAGCGAAATTGCTTTTATTTTTTAATGTCTGTTTTTTTTTAAGCAGAAACGGCTTGAAGAAAATGACTTTGTTGTTTCGGGGAAAGATATTACCAAAGAGGCAATCTAGAAAATGTTGGGCCAAGAATTGATTGATGGGGCTGCCTTAAAGTTGGAGTTACGAAAACATCTCAGGAACAGCCGGAAAAGAAGATCAGTTGAGGAGATAAAATTTTAAAGCAAAGTCAAATGGAGAAAAACTGATTGATGATTGTTGTCAGAAATTAGAAGACTGTAAAAACAATCCAAGAGAAAGAATTTTATACTTTTCCTAAGAGAAATTAAGATATAAGGATTACGGTAAAAAGGGAATTAGCTGGTTATTTTCTGATTCTAAAGACAGGACCCCAAACTGGGAAAGTGTTTTGACTACAATTAAAGTAATGAATACGATTAATGACCAAAAGATAAGTCCAAATCGTTCGCCCACAGAATTTGAGAATCGAATTTGTCAAGATGACAGCCAAAGAAAGAGGCTTAGGTGAAGTTAGTACATACGACCACTGCCCATCGAAAATTTCAAATTTGGAGGGATAATTAATTTTCCAAAACCAGACAACAAAGTACTCTTTTTGGAAGAGAGAGGAAGCCCCGAGTCCCCAAACACGTGAGCACCCATACCAGTCTTGTGTAAGATAAAAATATAAGCAGAGCGCTGAAACGACCAAGACAGAGTGCTAATTGGGGAAGCAGACGACCATGGAGCGACCACTCTGCCGAATCCCACATGACATGATGCCAAAGTGAAGTCCCGACTTCAGTCTTGCTTCAGACTTAGCTAAAATGAGTAAATGTTACGATAGAATTCAAAGTCGGAATTCAAAGGTTAATATTTCTGTACAAACTACGATATAAACCACATAGAAAATTGACCCAAATAATTTCCTCTCGTCTTTTTTTCCTCTGCAAAGAACGCTGTTCTTTTCTTTTTCCTTGTGACACAGCTTCGTCGTGGTTCGAACCAACGCTACAATTGGTGAGGGCAGCTCAGTCTTTTCCGGCTCCGTGATTAGAGAGTACAACATGGCGGAGCAGAGCACAGACTGGGACGGCTGCTTCAAAAACCAGCAGCAGTATTGACCAGCGTAGAATTTAATCAAGGACCGACCGTCAAGAAGTGTCATAACTGTACTCACCCTATTATATTCTATCTTTACAAGAATCTGATCAGAAAAACAATGGAGTACAGCTGTATCTGCCCAGTCATGACTTGCCTGTCTTGCTAGAGTTCAACAAGATTTACGCAGCCTTGCGTGTGGTGAACTCTTCTCAAATCTGCGAACGTTGCTAGCTTCTCTTTTATATTGTTTTCATAACCTCTTAGTTAAGCGTTTTTTTTTTCTTTTGCATTGCAGCTAAATATTGATTTTCTGGTGTATTTTTCTTGATAATTTCTAGCGTAGCTATAGCGGAATTGTGGCTGCCTTTAAATAATATATTTTTATAACGTTCCACTTCTTCAGATTTGGACAGAATATAAAATTATTAAACTGATTATTATTATTTATTTTATTTTATTTTTTTTTCAATATTGCCCCCCCTGTACAAGGACCAAGGGCCACTCAAGGTTACAAAGTCACAGACACAATTTATGGAATATGTAGAGAAGATAACAATTGAACCGAGCCTTGAACAGGTTAGGATTTAGTGATCGGGAAGCATCTTCCTGGGATTCGATTCCATAAAACAGCGGTCCGCAAGAAGAATCTGCTCGATTGGAACTTACATGTCACCAGTTGAATAGGAACTGAATGAAGGTAGTTCGCTACAATATGCGTGGCACGGCGAGTTTTAGCCGCTAGGGTTAGAACTGGTGAATCTAAGGAATATAGTTAGTCTGGACACTTTGATGGAAATACCGATAGAACAGTGAGACTATCTATCTATCTATCTATCTATCTATCTATCTATCTATCTATCTATCTATCACAGTTTCTGCGTATGTACATATCTACCATTTTTTATACGTATCTATGGTAGAAAATAATTTGTCACCCACAAGAATGCGGAGAAGCTTTTGGCCCCTGTCGAGACTAGAAAGTGAAAATTGGAAAGTTCCTGTCCATATATGTCAGCTGTACCCTATCATACGATATCATCATGTCAATAAATAGAATGTTAAAATGTATTATTATTATTATTATTATTATTGCCGCGAGTGGGAAAGTGGGTAACACATCAACAAAATTGAGTTAGAGTAGAAATATATGAAACAATATATACATTATGAAACCAAGGCTGATAATGTCATATCAGAATATAAATCCCAGGAAAAAGTGTGTGATATGTTGACACGTTTTGATAAAAGAATCAGGTAACGTTGCATGTGAAACGCAGTTAGAAATATCTTTTCCGCATAACCTACTATGCTCAGTCGGTTTCTGATAGAAGCTGTTCCCAAGTAACAGAATTTGATCATTGGCTGCCTCACCCTAAAACTAATAAATAATCCTCGCATCGTGCGGCAGCCATGATGTTTTTCAACTTCTCCCGCTCATTACGAGATAGGTATACTTATTATTATTTAATACAATGCATTTCTAGTGTCAGATGGTTATTGAAAGAGATACAGTCGTAGTAATGTTTCTCAGTTGTTCAGCAATTTCTCAAGGTTCCTGTAGACACCATTCTTTTTTATGGCCTGTGCTCTCTCAGGTTTCATGTGATTCATTCGATTTTCCTGGATTTTAAGATGGCTATAATTATGTCATCTATTATGAACACGAAGTGAACCTTCATTCTCAACATTTTTATCATTTCACAGTTAAAATTGTGTTATTTAAAGAATTAATTACTTTCTCCAACATCACCCATTTGAACGCTGACACAGTCACGTCTACGGGCCGGCAAATTTCTATTATTTCGTTACATGACAAATACAGGGTTTTTTTATCTTTTAGATAGAGAGAAACCGTTTGAATGCCAAATTCCACTGTATCGAGTCTGTTTTCTGATATTTTAGATTACAATATTTGGTATATGTTAAGAATTTTTATTTACAGCTTTAATTCCAAGTCGTTTGCATAATTCTCGGTATATAGTTGATTATACTCTCTTCGTGTTTGCTTTTTCATTATTATGAATAGCTTGCTGTATGAATGTATTATAGGGTGTCTATAACATTTTTCCCTACAAAACCGTCATCATTATTATTAATAAAATTATTACTGAGTGAGTGAAAAGAAAGCCGACAAAATGACGCTTGATAGGAATATACGTAGCCCAATAAACATGTTATGACACTCAGTCTAAAAAGGATATACCAAACACATGCAGCACAGCCAAATTTGTCCAATATGCTGACAGGTTTCGATAAACGCAGCGCATAATCATGCAGGGTTTGAGAGTTAAAGATATTTTCAGGTTGGGTAAACCAATTCACTTAATCCGTGTGAAGTTGAGATTGTTCTAAAGTACCGAGATTTGACTGCCAAATTAATTTGATACCTCATCCTTCAAACTTAAAAAAAATCAACCCTGTAGACACCTGAACATGTTACCTCTTCGTTCATCCAGTTCAGGAACAGAGAACTTGGAACTGAACAGGATATTTACTGTTCTTCTTCCTTTCCTTTCGTCCTTAACCCCGGAAGAAAACGTTAGAGCAACGAGATGCTGATATGCCCACCATTTACCTCCATCTGTAGCGGGTATGTGCCAGTGTCTGGGTCTCTGCGAATGGTTTCTTTGTATGCTCATCATATTGCGTGTCTCGGGCGTTTTTAACCCGGTGGAGCCCATCCCTCTCCAGGTTGGACCACAGCAGATGTTCTCTAACCAGGAGCCTCGCTTTGGTTACGTAGCAGTTGTAATTCTTCTGAGGAATCCTTCCCCCCTGGCCGGTGACTTGCGGTCGTGGAGTTTAGCCCATCTTAATTTATGACGACAAAACGTGTAGATGTTAACACATGCAAACAAATAAGCACATAAACCATGAAATACATAGCCGGTGTATTATTATTAGCAGTAGTAGTAGTCGCAGTATTTAAAAGTGTTAGAATAAATCCGAAAAATAAAAAAATAAAAACTTATGTTTACCTGAGGAAAGAGATGAGGCAAAACTGTACACGGCTTTCATCCGCATCGTGACGTTCGCTCCGTTGCCAAGAGCGACTATTCAATGAAACTAAAAATTTTAAAAAATAAATAAAGTTTCCGACTGCGCACATTATTCGTGAGTGCATATTTTTTTTCAACATTGAGCAAATGTGCAAACCTGTAAGCACGTAATCCTTTCTTGTGTCATTTTGTTGCAGATTCAGTCGTCAGAATGTATTAGTCATTTTAAACAGTCAAAATGTGTTCTCAATCCTTTTCACCGCCAAATAAATATCGTGACATTAAAAAGCATATTAATCCGCCTAGAAATTCACGCGTACACACACGCGAACACACACACATATACACATATCCGCTTAGCTTGATGCAAGGATCCATATATGAAGCTATCGAGTGACGATCGAAATGACTACAAAAGAAATGGCATGCTATTTGCATGCAAAATAAATAAGCAGAGGGAAATAAACACACACACACACACACACATATACACACACACACACACAGATAGATAGATAGATAGATAGATAGATAGATAGATAGATATGCGTTTGTTTGCAGCCCCGGGTTTCACGTTTTAGCGATCTTCAGCCAAACTGGTTCATTTTTTCAAATGTGGAACTATTTATGCTTTATTTGTGTTTGATCATTTGTGTGTGGTGGAGGGATGAATTTTCTCATCTGTTTTTGTCTGGAATGACACTTACATATATGTTGACATAGACATACATGCATACAGGCGTATGCATGTTCGTTCGTACATACACACCCATATTCATAATCTTGGATTAGACGTAGTTACATATTCATACATACGAGCACACGATCCTTAAACTATATATGTATACGATCCCTAAATTATATATATATATATATATATATATATATATATATATATATATATATATAATTTAATTGAAAGAAAAAAAAGACCACTTTAAGGCTCCATTTGTAATAATTTATTTCACCAGAGAATTCAGACTTCACATTCAAAAGGTGAAACGAAATATGAATTTAAAATTTACACTTTTGACGGGCAGTATTAAGAGCTTATATAATTTGACATACCTTAAATTAAATTATTCCTCTGACTTAACATTGAGCTCTCAGGATTTCATCCTCCTTGGGATTATCCATACGGATTACCAAGATTTTCGTTACTCATATATATATATATATATATATATATATATATATATATATATATATATATATCATAGTAATTCATCGAGTCTAGAAGAATCCTAAACAGAAAGCACTGGACGAACGTTTCGACCTATTTTTGGGACTCATCAGCAGTGCGCATCCACTACAGAGATTCGAACCGGTACCAACTGTATCAATGGGCCTCGGTGACGAAGAAGAGACTGAATAAATTAGATATAGCGCCTCTACTCATAAATTCCGTGGTGATACTCATCCAAGGATTCTATTACTTGTATATCATTGATTGAACCAGTTAATGCTCTGTGATGGAGTGGTTCGGGGGAAAGGAAAGTCGTGGCTCCTGGGGCACAATCCGTTGGGTTATCGATACATTCTTTTATGAGGTCGACAACTACAATTTATACACACAGTGAAAGCAATGTAGATCTGTGTCGCATACATCTGCACAAATGAAGACGTTTCATTTTTACGCTATACTAACGAAATACTTTCGCTTGTACGATAAAAACAGATATGCAAAATATTTTGTGTGAAGATGTTCTTCGTAATTAATTTCTGTCAATTTGAAAGAAAAATAATACTCATATAAAAAAATTATTGAAATTTGTAGATCCGTGTTTGAAGATTAACTTAATTCTTCGTTTATACACCCATATTTCGCTACATGGATATGCGTGAATAATGTAACAGTTAACGGCGCTGAATGGAAAATCCCCTAGTTCGAATTCTGATCGATTCTCTTTCATTCACTTTGCATTGATATATTTGCAGTAGGCAAAGATCCATATTTAACTATGCGTTAAAAAGCAAGATATACTGGCTTCCATTCTGAAGAAGGCTGTTTGATGATTTCCTTGCAGATTATGCGTCATTTCTCTGCTAGAAGTTCTTCCTAAAATTATGACTGGTTCTACACTTTACTAGTACAATCATTTAATCTGTGAGTGTAGTCTAATAGTTTAATTCTAAACGGAGCCACCAAGACATTGACATCGACAGGTGAATCCACGATAGATAGATAGATAGATAGATAGATAGATGCTTAGAAAAGCTACATGATTTAAATAAAAAGAAGAAATATTCATTCAATACAAGGATCAGCAACCCTCATGATAGAGGGTTACTGAATGAGGTAGTTGTATAGATGAGGGGGAAATAATAACATTTTATTATATATAGGATAGATAACGTTTGACCCTAGAGCAGAAAACTGTTAGCGATCGAGGAACCATTTTCTCGAGAGTATGTTCCACAAAGTATCGATTCTTGGAAAGAAGTTATCTGACTGTACCGTCTTTATAAACAATAGATTACGAAAAGGAAAAACTCATACCAACCCTGTGTACGCAGCATGGTGGGTTTTATCTGTGAAGGCATGAACCGTGGGGTTGTATATCGTCTGAAGATCTGCGATGCAAATCCCGATTGAGATAGACTTGTGACTTTTCGACTGTGGTTAAATAAAATTCATCGCCTACGAGCCCGTTTAAAATTTTTTCAAAGCCGGAAAATGACGTTTGTTTGCTCCAGCCAAGATATGGAACATCACAGAATTTGAACAACGACATGAAACTAATCTAGTATTTCTTTTTTGCTGTTATCATTTACGAGTATTACGTTTCCGTGGCCTGTATGGCTCGCAAGAGAATGATCTTAAAGAAGACGCATAAATTATTTTCACTATCAAAATTATTGAAACATCCTGCAGGAACCTCACGCACGCGTTTCCATGTCGTGTATTCTCTGAATAGGGGTTGGCGTAAAGAAAGAAAGAAAGAAAGAAAGAAAGAAAGGATAAAGAACGATGGAAGAAAAATGCAAGAAACAAAATTCAGTGAGAGAGAATTAAACACACCTGTTTTTGTGTGTTTCCAAATAGATCTAAAGAAGTAAATCGCATTGAAAATCAAAGTAATCTTTCTCCTCTTTATCTTCCGTGTCTCTACGACTTAAACAATCATGGCTCTCCAAAATTTTCTCTGCTTTGTAGCACTTAAAAATTTTCTCTTTTCGTTATAACTCCTAAACCCAGTCCTGCCATTCATTTACTTAAGTTCATCGAGTATTCTATGCGTTGATTTCTTCTGTCTTCCTTGCCCTCAATCTGTTTTGTATCAGATTTTCCAATACCTCATTCATCATTACTTGCCCCAAAAATTTCAACTGCCTCTTCCTAGTGTTAAGAATAAGTTTCCTTTTTGCTTCCGTTTTCTCTCAAATTTCGTCGTTGCTCACATGTTCAGTTCATGGTATACTCAGCATCCGTCTGTTGAAATACAGTTTTGTTGCTTCAAGTCTGTTCTTCATCGCTGAGAAGGTGCCAACATTCACTGCCACATACGAATACAGATATCGCGTAACAATTCAGTAATATTTTCTTTGTTTCACGTAACAGTTCAGTAATCTTTTCTATGTTTCACGTAACATTTCAGTAATCTTTTCTTTGTTTCACGTAACAGTTCAGTAATCTTTTCTATGTTTCACATAATAGTTCAGTAATCTTTTCTTTGTTTCACATAACAGTTCAGTAATCTTTTCTATGTTTCACGTAATAGTTCAGTAATCTTTTCTTTGTTTCACGTAACATTTCAGTAATCTTTTCTTTGTTTCACGTAACAGTTCAGTAATCTTTTCTATGTTTCACATAATAGTTCAGTAATCTTTTCTTTGTTTCACATAACAGTTCAGTAATCTTTTCTATGTTTCACGTAATAGTTCAGTAATCTTTTCTTTGTTTCACATAACAGTTCAGTAATCTTTTCTTTGTTTCACGTAATAGTTCAGTAATCTTTTCTATGTTTCACGTAATAGTTCAGTAATCTTTTCTTTGTTTCACATAACAGTTCAGTAATCTTTTCTATGTTTCACGTAATAGTTCAGTAATCTTTTCTATGTTTCACGTAATAGTTCAGTAATCTTTTCTTTGTTTCACGTAATAGTTCAGTAATCTTTTCTATGTTTCACGTAATAGTTCAGTAATCTTTTCTTTGTTTCACATAACAGTTCAGTAATCTTTTCTATGTTTCACGTAATAGTTCAGTAATCTTTTCTATGTTTCACGTAACATTTCAGTAATCTTTTCTTTGTTTCACGTAACAGTTCAGTAATCTTTTCTATGTTTCACATAATAGTTCAGTAATCTTTTCTTTGTTTCACATAACAGTTCAGTAATCTTTTCTATGTTTCACGTAATAGTTCAGTAATCTTTTCTTTGTTTCACATAACAGTTCAGTAATCTTTTCTTTGTTTCATATAACAGTTCAGTAATCTTTTCTTTGTTTCACATAACAGTTCAGTAATCTTTTCTATGTTTCACGTAACAGTTCAGTAATCTTTTCTTTGTTTCTAAGTTTTTATGTCTCTAAACATTCTACTCAGCTTTTTGAATGCATCTTTGTCTATCCCAATGTGTCTTCGAATTTCAGTGTCACAATTCCGGTCCTCTGTTAGAACACTTCGCAGGTATGTGAGTAAATAAAACAAAGCAAAAATGGTAAAAACAATGAAAGGCTCATGATAAGAAATAGCCTATTTTACACATGCCGAAATATAGGGAGACATGCTAACGTATTTTATATATGTGCATGTGCCTGTATTCACTGTAAGAGAGCTTCTACACATAGTTGCAATATTATTGTTTGGACAGTGTGGTTCACACACACTCTCTCACTCTCTCCCTTGCACACATCACCGGTCTCTCTCTGTTTTGTTCCGTACTAATAAGAATATATATTTGGATATAATAAGGTGGATAAAATAAGTAAAGGTTTATTGTAAAAACAAGTACAATAAGAATAAAGGTAACATCTATGCTCAAGGTCGTCGCAAGTCAATCCAGTAGTTAGTGCTACTATTGGAGGGTCGGTAGTTCTCGCGTAAGTCTGCTCGGCTAAAAAATGCCCGTGGAACCTGCAAAAACGGGATCGGGTTGGCCATCCTCCCCGAACGAGACTTTGCCTTTCGGCTGAGCCTCGTCCGGGTTCCTCTCTGCCCAAAGGCAGAGAGTTCGACCGTATAGCCGAAAAGATTTCTGGTAGTCTCTGTAGTCCGTTGACTTACAGATACTTTTAGGTAGTTACTACCTCTAGTGTAGTTACACATGGGGGTGACAGATTACTCCATTACACCATAAGAAATAGCCTATTTTACACCTAATATAAGTAGGAGTAGTAATAGAAACAGTGGTCGGTCAGGCAGTCGATCGGTCGGTCAGTCAGTCGATGTCGGACGACAGTTAGTCGAATACGAAAGTATCAGCGACCACAATCAGATTATTCAGCGTAATGCCTATTATATCAAGTTCCTAACGTTTTGTACGTCGAACCTATTTTAGAACTGACTTAATACAAATACAAGCCTCCACTGCGAAATCACTCCACAACAGTTATATATGTGCATGTGTCTGTATTCACTGGAAGAGAGATCCTACATATTGTTGCAATATTATTGTTTGGAGAGTGTGTTTCCACTCTCTGTCTCCGTTACACAGGTTCCCCGTCTCTCTCTCTCTCTCTCTCTCTCTCTCTCATCTCTTACACATTTCTTCTCGCTGTCTCGCTCACAGACAGATATTCTTCTTTAACTGTTGCTTAAGGACATAGGCGGTAATGACTTCCCACAAATTTCTTTCATTATTAACTCTTAGTAAGTGTTGTTCTTTTGCTGTTCCTCCTAATCCCTGTTCTTCCAACAATTTACACAAGCTCGTTAGTTAGGTGATTCTCTAGGTTTCTTTGTCACTCTTGGCTTCAGTATGTCTAGAGAGTGTTCATTTTTCCAAGCTCACTTTCCTCGATATATTCCCTATAATTTTAAAATGTCTCTTTCTGATTCTAAGTAGAAGTGTCTTGTTTGTTTCTATTTACTTTAAAATTTCGTCTTTACTCACATTTTCAGTCGATGGCATCTTCGTCATCCTTCTGCAGAACCGCATTTATCTTGCCTCAAGTCTTTTCTTCCGATGTAATTGTTATATTCCGTGGTAATAGGAGTATATACTTGAAAAACAAGGTGGATTAAATAAGTAAAGGTTTATTGTAAAACCATTACAATAAGAATAAATGTAACAGGTATGCACAAAGTCATCGCAAGTCAATCCAGTAATAAGTGCTACTATTGGAAGGTCGGTAGTTCTTACGTAAGTCTGAGTCGTACTCAACAGATCCCAGCTAGTAATATTTACCAACCTCCTCACGGGGTAGGATGTGGCACAAGGCCGAATTTAATGTGGTGCAATCCGAAACCGGAGGCTCAGCCAAAAATTCCCGGTAAACCCCGCATAAGCATGTTCGGGTCTGTCTTCCTCCCCGGACGAGATTCTGCCCTTCGGCATAGCCTCGTGCGATGATCCTCTCTGCCTTCGGGCAGAGAGTTCGACAGCAGCTAAGAACTGAGTAACAGATCTCAGCTAGTCGTTTTTACGCTCCCCCCACACACACGAGAGTAGATGAGACACAAGGCCGAGTTTAGTGTGGGACATCCGAGCCAAAAATATTCCCTTTCGAACCCATATAAACGGTTTCAGGTTCAGTCTACCTCCCCGAACTAGACTCTTTTAACATGGGTTCTCCGAGCCCGTAGGCTCGGCCAAAAAATGCCTGTAGAACCCGCATAATGGGATCGGGTTGGTCAACTTCTTCGAACGACTCTCCTCTTCGGCTGAGCCTCGTTCGGGTTCCTCTCTGCACAGAGGCAGAGAGTTCGACCGTCTAGCCAAAGAGATTTCGGGTAGTCGGTATTTACTAACCCCCCCACACCAACCCACGAGAGTATATATGGCACAAGGCCGAGTTTTACGTATGACCTCTGAGCCCATAGGCTCGGCCAAAAATATTCCCTTTCGAACCCGTATAAACGGGTTCAGGGTCAGTCAACGTCCCCGAACGAGACTCTGCCCTTCGGCAGAGACACGTCCGGGTTCCTCTCTGTCCGAAGGCAGAGAGTTCAATTGTATAACCGAAAAAGATTTCAGCTAGTATATTTAGCCACCCGCCCACGATGGTTGCATGTGGCACAAGCCGGGTTTAGCGTGGGTTCTCCGAGCCCGTAGGCTCGGCCAAAAATGCCCGTAGAACCCGCATAACGGGATCGGGTTGGTAAACCTCCCCGAACGAGACTCTGCCTTTCGGCTGAGCCTCGTCCGGGTTCCTCTCTGCTCAGAGGCAGAGAGTTCGACCGTCTAGCCGAAAAGATTTCGGGTAGTTTCTGTAGTCCGTTGACTTACTGATACTTATAGGTATTTACTATCTATAGTGTAGTCACTCATGGGAGTAACAGGTTATTCTATTACAACAGTAAGGAGCATTGACTGCAATATAGAACGACTGATATTGCTGTAGAGTTTACCACTCTTTTCTTTCTTTCCGGCGGAATTTTCCTGTTACTTAATACTCTGCTTAGTTTCTAGAATGTAACTTTTAATATTCCACTTCACCCTCGTATTTCGATGTCACATTTTCCGAACTCTGCTAAAGAAAAATTTCCTAGATATTGAAACTTTCGAAGTTGTTCGATTTTGGTGTCTTCAACATAATGTAATTGTTGCTTCTCTTCTATTAGGAAGAAACCTCATCAATTCCGTTCCAGAATCCAAACAAAATAAAGGAAAATATAATCTCTTTCGAAAAGTCTCGTTTTGTGCTTCTCTAATTGGATGATGCATTTGCTTATCAGGAAGGCGACTTCCTAAAAGCCACTTCCCTCCACATGATAAATAACATGATTTGGTTCGTTAAATAGGACTCAATAAAAGATTCCCGCCTACGTAGAATTGTTTCTATGGTCACCAAGAGAACGAATAATTTTCCGAACAATGACAGTTCGATAAACGCTACTGTTTTTGCGATAAACTGGCATAATATTTGTATTATTATTAGTTTTATTAGAATAGAGGAATTTGGTCAGAAAAATGGTTTCATTGTTAGAATTTAGGTTACCAGTATATATGTGATAACAAGACTTTGTTTCATCCTAACACCGTTGTGAATATATTTGGCTTTATTTGTGGAAGACACATTAAATTCACACTAGGGTTATCAAGCGTGTATTGCTGGAGAGGTCGGAGCAAAAAAAAGTCACATGGAATGAGAAAAAAATAATAGTTAGTGGAATAAGAAGGAGAGAACGAGAAAGATAGAAAAAAGAATCAAGCAATAAATCTGTAAGTGTTAAACGATAGTTAAAAAGAGAAGTATAGAGTGATTAAAGACAAAAAAATAAAATAGAATGTGTATGTGTGTGTGTGTGTATAGAGAGAAAAGTAAGGGGAAATAAAGATAGTAAAAAGTTAAAACAGTTAAAAGACAGAGAGAGTAAAAGAAAGAGAAAACTTCAGTTTTCAAAGAAAAAGTTAAATAAAACAAGGTAAATAAAAAAAAATTGAAAAAAGAACTCCGTGTCTCAAGGAAAAAGAAAGAAAGAAAGAATATAAAAAGCAAACACGATAAAAATAACAAGGGGAAAAAAGTGGAGATCAAAAACGAGAAATAATTATTTCTTTAAAAAAATTTATTTGAGATGTATTTCCGGAAGGAATGACATGGGTTTGGCTGCGCAGAAGACAATTGAAATGTGAAACAATAACGCTACTAACAGTAACACAGATCAAGTCAAATCAAACATGGTTTTGTGAAAGTTACAATTGAATGGAGTAAGTTAATTCGAAGTGGTTACAAAATAAATCCTGATTAGGTAGGAACGGATAATCATTATTAATTGTATAAAATACTTGTAGAAAATATAAGTGTTATTTATTACACATATTTGGAACGTTGGGCGATATAATGAATATGTTTACAAAATGAATTTAAAAACCTGGGAAAAAGCTTGAAAGTTTCCGGAAAATAGTATTGTTTAAAATCAGTACGAATATTGAGCCGAAAACTGGAGTTTTCAGTAACAAAATCTACTATGGCAAGGGTAAAAGATCCATAATAAAATGAGAAGAAAGACATTGGAGAAGCGTTATTCTATTTTCTTTTATCGAATCGTATAAGGAGAGAAGATTAGCCATTTGAAACAAGCTAACAATAACGACGTAAAATAAATTAGATTTATATAACTAAGAGATTGGAAGCGATCCTAATAAAATCTAGAAATCATACCAGGATTTATGACAAATGGGCGTAAGCTTAAAAATAGAAGATACACAGACGACAGTGTTGGTGACAGATTGAGAGAAAAAACTGAAAGGATACGTAGCGAAGTTAGTAAAAGAAAGCAAGAAAAAACTATTAACTGTATAAAGACGCAATGTATAAATTAACAGCAAAGGAGACAGCGTGAGTGGTGTATTCGAGGCTATGTCGAAGCTATTTATTAGAGGCGTAAGAACCAGGAAGATAGCGAACAATCCTGATAGTGTAGTAAGAGATATTGGTTTGGGTTGGTTTATTTTGTTTTACGGTATATCAACCTCAATGGCTTATTTAATGCCGACAATATTTTTAGGCTATGTTCGTATTTATAGAATATGTATTCTTTGTAGGAGATCAGGTTTCATTGATGTATTTTTATAAAAATGGCTTTTTGTCGAGAATTAAATGTATTTCTGGTAATATTTCTTTTCCAAAAATGTATTGCTGGTAATTTTTTTTCTTTCAAAACTGTAATACTACTATTTTTAATATAAAAAAAAAACTATATTTACACTTTCATAGTGTGTTGGCAAGTTAACTATTTGCCCATAGCTGGGACACTAACGGGTGCTACCACCCAGGGTAAGAGTAGATCTGTGGAAAACAGCAATTAAGTGGTGGTTCTACGTTATTCAAACCTCCTGATCAGAGACCTTGCTGCCGGATGTAGTTTATCGTCATACCCAGAACAAAGAGACATTGGAATAGTTAATGCTGTCTTTCAGAATCTGATTAACGTATTAATAGATAAAACAATATCCACAAAAACGAAGAAAACGCGCGCTGAACGGTTACGTAATATCTTATGTCACTTTTTTTAGTGGCTATTCGAAATCTCTTCACAGATGACGAAGAGATGCGAGACGAGAGCGTTGTGGCTCTAACGAAGAATGCTGGGCAAAATATGTGAGCACCTCGGTATTTTTAAGGATAATAGGGAATGAAAGTAAAGTCAGACTTGTAATCAGAAAGACAAGTACAATTTTGCAGAGATATAAGGAAGAAAATCTGCCTGGAGATTTTAACACTCACGGGAGAGTGAAGTTAAGAATAGCTAGAGAAACAACAAGTTTACTATTTAACAAGTTTCATTGAAGATATGGAGGAAAATGTAAAAGTTAGGCTGGTAAAGAGTTAAGAGTTATTTAAACCATAAAATACATGACGTTGTGGAGAACCATGATCAAACCGGTTTTGATTGATTAATTTGTGTTTACGGTTAATCAACTGTGACGAACTCTGATCGTCTACTTCCTGAAAGGCCATGCTAATAAAAAAAAATATTAAATATGATATTCCTGACAGTGATTAATTGATTCTTTTTACGGCTTATCAACCCTTTGTAGGTTATTTAAAGTCAGAAAATATTTTTTAGATTGTATGAATATTTTAGAAATAACAATAATAAATAATAATAATAATAATAATAATAATAGACCGATAAAATTCCTACTAATTAACCCTTAGTTAAGGGGAAAGAAGCTATAGATTCATACCTTTCCAAATGTATTTGCGCGTTAGCGAATATAACGGAATCGATTGGAATTGGAATGCGACTCTCCGACTTTCAATTCGATGCTGTTATCCATTACACCACCCGCACATCCAAGCTTACAGAATATCGTATCCCTAAGCGGTCACCCATCTAGGTACTGACCAGGCTCGACGTTGCTCAACTTCGGTGATCGTACGAGATACAGGTTTTGAAAGGACATGGAATATTAAAGAAGGGGACAGAATTTTTTTGTTGTTTTCCTCGAGATATTGTAGGATAGAGAATTTTTTTTAGTTTGCTGCAATTGCCTTATGAGAGAAAGAAAAAAAGCGGCATAGCTTTTACTTTCTCAATCATTACTTTGACGCATTTATAAATGATGCTGTCAAAAAATTGTCAAACATAATCCCAAGACAAGTAAAAAAAAAAAGTCTGTATCGACGGCGTAAAGAAAAAATTGATTACATAATCACTAATGTCATCGAAATATTTTCCTGTTAAATCTATGTCGTGAAATTAATTATATTTTCTAATTTACCATATTTGTATGATTTCCTTATTTCAGTTCTTAAAGAGTTTGAAATAACCTAAACTACATCTCGAAAATCTAAGTTCTTCAATGATCATTATTCATTGGTTCTTCATAAAGGAACTGCCTAAATGTATACTCCGATCTCTGGTGAATATCTCAGGTTTACGGTCATATCACATGGAAATACTGTTTCCCGTACGATCAGTTAAGTAAGGTCGAGCCTGAACAATACCTCGTACGGATGGTGTAATGGATAATGGCTCAGAGTTGTATATCGAAGTGTCCAGTTCCAGATACAGTTGTGTTTGTTATATTCAGTTACATACAAATAACTTTAGGTGAAGTATAACTCTATCTCTTCTCCTGCCCCAGATATGGGTTAATTAGCAAGACGTTACACTAAAATTATTATCATCTATAAAAATCATACTGTCTAAACGATTTAGCGAGACAAGCTTGCTGACCAAGTCGGAATACCTAAACATAATTTTCTATGATTAACAAACTATTTAATTTGTTCAAAATGCTGTCCTTCATGTTCAATCTACAAATGATTGATAAGGCATAAAATAAAATAAAAACTAATCGATCAATCAATCAAATCAGTTGTGAATATCTATACAGATGATACAATTGTGTATGAGTGTATCTGAAAATATGTAGATGACCAGAACCAGGAGACTGATCCATCCTTTGACCTAGCTTTAAGAATTCAATGGGGAAAGCCTCGCTGGTAACATTCAGAATAAAACTTGTAACATCTTATCATCACCGAGCAGCCCATGATTTTCCATCTATAGCAATGAACAAATGTTCCCTCAAAAAGTTCCTTTGCCTTGAATGTTTATTTGGATTCGCCCCAGACTTTAAGTGTAACCCGTATATATAATCCATCACTAAAGATACTGAAAAAAAGTATTATCCGTCCTCTGTAATGCTTTAATAAGTTCCTGTCCCTTCCTGTCTTCATATTGACAGGATCCGAATCTGACCGAAAATGAAGATCTGCTGTCATATCTAGGCTAGAGCTGCCGAGTTTTCACTTTCCATTCTTGATATAGAGTTTAAAAATATCTACGCGGGTTTATGGGTAATTGTTTTCCACCTTACACTGTGGCATAGCTAGAGTGCCGCCCGGAGAATCCTTGAGACACCCTCCACCCCCCACAAAAATGACATAATACACAGTGACTTATTATTAAAGTTATAAAACTAATTTATATACCATTATAATATTACTTTCATACGCTCAAATATACTTAAACGGTAAATTTGCAGATTAAGCCCCGGAAACCACTTGTAATGAAAATTTCCATTGTTGTAAAATGCGTGATTATTTCGAAAATAACAATAAAAATTTTCGGAAATGTACCGTTTAGCAGATATCGAGAATCTTATTTCAGTTTATTCGCGTCTTACTCCAGCCGCCATTACTGGCGTTGTTTACATACGTTTGCCTCGAGTAGTCATGCACGGAAGCTTACTTAATTAACGGCCTTTTTACTGATCTTCCTATTCTCTTACTCGTCTCGATTATTGCGCAGTTCGCGAGATTTATTTTCAAAGCCTGCGGATTTGAAAATAAATCTCGCGAACTGAGGAAAAATCGAGAAATAAGAGGAAAACACTATTCTTGTAGTAAAAATTCCTCGCTTTTCTAAATATAGCATTTTTGTTGACCTATTTAGTCAAAATTTAAACCAAATTTTGGGGGTTTGTTTTAAATTGTAATTTTTATTTATCTTGTAATTTTAATTTTGTTTTTACCTTGTAATTTTGATTTTTCTTTAAGTTTTTTTTTTCTTTCTTTTAACGATATATTTGGAATAGTGAGGTTTTACCTGTTGGGTTACTTTTTATACTTCGCGTATTCATTTTAAATTAAAGTCCGCGCATTTCGTGCGCAATAATCAAGACAAGTGAAGCATCCGCGCATGACTACTCGAGGCAAAATGATGTAAATAAAGCCAGTAATAGCGGCCGTGACGCGAATAGGGCCGAAATTATATTGTCGGGAACTTCTAAACGGTATATTTCCGCAAACTTTTATTGATATTTTCAAAATAAGCATGCAAATTTACACCAGAATAGACATTTTCATTAAAATTTGTTTCCGGGTCTTAATCTGAAAATTTACTACTTAAACTTTACTAGTAACAGTTAAAAAGCAACAACAAACATAGCGAAAAGGTGTAAAAAGATTAGGAAAATCCTTATTTCAGAAATGAAAAAATTACTACTTTCGACAAAGTAACTTTCTTGCTTTTTTGTTGTCAAATTCTTCATAGTCGAAAACTATTTCATCTGTCAATTGTTGCGATATAGACCTATATCGGTCAATATATATGACATACTTTAAGATACTCAAAATCGAAAAGGCCCTTCTACTGTACTGTACCGACATTAAAACCACTTTTATTTCAATACATCTTATACAGGCTTATAATAGCCTACAGCCGACACAAAAGTGCCACACCTATAAAAATTTCACCCTAGCTACATCACTGACCTTACAACCACTTTTCAACAGACGAAATGTTACAAGCCTCTCGCTTCTTTCGCTTGGATAATGTTCTGACAAATTTCATTCTTTCGTGCCCCCAGATTTAACCTTAACAAATAAAACCCTTTACACCTCGGACATTGAGGCGAAACACCTTCATTCCTTTCCTATTCCTTTAGTAAGGGGTAAACTTCTTCCCATGGACTGTTGCATTGTGGAACAGAATCCCAGTAGGATGATTTCCCGACCATTGCAATCTTAACATGTTTAAGTCTAGGGTTAACAGTTATTTTTTTTTACACATATCCGCATAAGCTGCATCCCACTGACATAACAACCGCCTTCAATAACACTCTACCTTGAGTGGCCTTTTGGCTTTGTATGGGGTAAGCTTTTGTAAAAAAAAAAAAAAAAGGATTGATTTTAATAAGGATGTTTTGATCATTTTAACAGTTTTTAATATTGCAGATTGATCTGTGTCATTGAAACCCAAAATTGTTTTATGCAGACACACACGTGTGCATGCACAAATACGCACACACATGCACACACAAATATATATATACACACACAAAGGTGCGGCAAATGCAAAGCCCTTTTTTATTTATTAAATTTTTTGAACAAAAATAAATGAATATATTTAAGAAAATTTGTAAATATCGCCACTTCAAAACAACATGATTTGGTATGATGATTTTCTAAGCTTAGCCTAAATGTGGCACAAGGATGAGGCACCCAGTGAGAATCGAACTCACTATTCACTCGTAAACGATTTAACGAAACAATTTGCTAACCATTACAACACGTCGGAATACCTAAACATAAGTTTCTATGATTAACAAACTATTTAATGTGTTCAAAATGCTGCCTTTCATGTTCAATACAACGCTGAACGCCATCAGCAACACATCTGCAAAATATTTGACATATTTCTGTATAAAATTCATAAACTTTATCAGTAATTGCTTATTTTAATTCAGGAATTGTTTTCGGTTTGAGCCTGTAGAGAAAATCTTTCAGTATAACTCACAAGTTTGGCGGTGTTAGGTCTAGTGATCGTGAAGGCCAGTCAATTGCTTCACGGAGTCCTATCCAACTCACTTCGAATATGAATATATATATATATATATATATATATATATATATATATAGATAGATAGATAGATAGACAGACAGACAGACAGACAGACAGAGATAGATAGATAGATAGATAGATAGAGAGAGAGAGAGAGACAGACAGAGATAGATAGATAGATAGATAGATAGATAGATAGATAGATAGATAGAAGCCTTTATCTTCCATGGCCCTTGGGCCTTTTATAGGGTGAACTTTATTAAATAGGAAAAGAAAAAAATATAATAAATATTTCTTCTTTAATGTGCCGTGTTCCTTAAGGATATAAGCGCTAATGGCCCTCCACTTTTTACTGTCTCTGTAGCTCTCAATAAGTTTTGTCTTTTTGTTATTTCTCCCAAACTCTGTTCTACCATTCAATTACTCTAGCTCATCAAGGATTTTACGCACGGCTTTCCTCTATTCCTCTTTCCCTCAATCTGCCCTGCGTGTATCAGGGTTTCCAAACCCTTCTTCCTCATTACGTGCCCCGGAAACACTATACAAACCCATATTTATGCTTACACACACATCTACAAAGCAAAAACGTCACATTTTTTCATACCGGTTAAATGTGACAAACAGTGAGATGAACAGTAAAAAATATAAAATAATTTTTTAAAAAATACAGGACAGCGAGCACTTCTTTCCTTGTCTTCAATCTAACCAACACATTTTTCTTCTTTTTTCACAATGGTGTTCACTATATAAAAGGCCCGTGGGCTACTCGATGTTGAGGGTTACGGAATAAGAGACACAGCTGAGTAGGATGTGGGTTCGACCAAGAAGTATGATATTCTAATGACAAATACAAAAAAAAAAGATATTTCGTAAGGTTTTTAATCGAATTTACTCCATCAAGTCAGTAAACCCCCTAAGACAGAATGGATTACCGGGTGTGAAAGTAGAAAACAGAAACACTATTAAGGAGCGAGAACAATAGAAGAGTAATCAGGAATACAGTAGATAACAATTTAAATAAGATTACATTAAATTTTTGAAGATCAAAGTTGGCTGGACAGCATGGAGGCTGGAAGAGATATTCACAAGCAAAAAGTGTGAGAAAAGAAATTGTTGATAGAGAACTTAAGGTTAATCTAGCCAATTCAATTGTAAATTGATGAGACCTTGTTTGTCAATCTGGTACTGCGCTTAAGTTCATAAATTCTAGGTAGGTGTTATTTGAAATATTTACAAAATGTGCCTCAAGGCCAAAATGAGGAATGCGGAAAAGGACGGTCTTCACCTGTCTTAATTTTAAACTTAGCTAGCTACAAACACTTCCCCAAACATACCACAATATTCCTAACCCCAAAACAACACATTCTTACTTACCTTTCTTACTACATCCACCATAATACGCCATCGTCTCTATGAAAATTCTAATTAGTCTCCATATGTTCAATTCATTGCCTGTGAGGTGGGGATAAAACAACAATTTAAAAACTAGACCCTATGAATATTTACAATATGTTTTTTTTTTTTTTTTTTTTTAAGGCATATCTACCTAAATGGGTTATTTAATGCCGTCAATATTTTTATTGCTGGTAATTTTTTTTTTAAATTCATTGCTGGTAATAATTTTTATGAAAATATATTGCTAATATAAAACTTATTTTTACGCTTTCATAATGTTTTGACACCAGTTTTGGGGAGGATAACTATTTTCCCAGAGCTGGGACCCTGACAGGTGCCACCACCCCGGGTCAAGGTGAACCTGGGAACATCAGTAATCAAGAGGTGGTCTCACGCGCCTCAAACCCTTCTGATCAGAGGTCCTCCTGTTGGGCGTAGCTTATCGTCTTGCCCAGGATGCGGATGTAGTTTATCGTCATACCCAGGACGGTATTTACACTATGAAAACAAAAACTATTTACAAGACACCAAATAAAATAATGTTAGTAATAAAACCCCCACAATCCTTAAATGTGGCAGAAACATCAGTTAACTGGACGAAATCAATGCGAGACTTTAACAATATAAAACATTCATTCATCTCAATCACTCACTCAAACACATATTCATTCAGACACAACAACAAATACGATACTCACATCCGAAAGAAAAGAAACCCCAGAGAAATGACTTCACTGACCACCTAACGAGGGAGGGGATGTGGAAGATCTCGTCCGAACATTTACCATGAAAGTATTTATAGAAAAGGCACAGGGAAGCAACTTTAAATCAGTGGGAAAATGAATGAAGCCAAGACTCCAGGTCAGCACCAATAATATTTTAAGGAAATGCTATCCGCAATTATCGCTGATATTGGTAATCACTATCAACATTCAAGAGCCAGATCAGATTAAAATGGGGTACTGTTGTCATATTTGAACGGGAGTTTTTTAGTCCTCACTTTCCTGTCTCCATAGAGCTTAAAGCGTTTCAGAATCCCTTTAGGGTGATAAATTATTTTCCTCCATGAAACCTCCCTCTCACATGTGGGATGTGGCAAGTCACTCACTGTTCTATCCTTATTGTGGTAGTAGCGATGGAGCAGAGAGAGGAACATGCACAAACGAATTACATTCCTTGGTTCCGGCAGGTTTAACCTCCGCTGCTAGGACCCGTCATGCTTCTTAGATTGCAACAAAGCACTCCCTTCCCTCTGTATTCAATCTGTGAGAAGTCAGTTTCAATCGAACAGCTTCTTCCTCTGGATCACTGCTCAGTGGAACCGACTCCCAAAAGAATACTACAATTTTAACCTAGGGTTAAGTATTATCTCACTCTTTTATCCGTATCAATTGCCTCTTAAACTCCCTACCACGAGTGGTACCTGAGCCCTCTACTGTGTGAAACTTACTTTAAAAAATCACCAGGGCGTGGCGGTTGCACGAATCTTCACGATTCTTTCTCTCAGGACTTCACGATTATCCATCACTCCAAAGTCGGTCTTCAGGTCCGCATCCCGATATTTGCTGAATCTATGTTTCGAATGGGCAATCACGCTAGTGTGTTTACGTTTTAGATTTTCACAACAGAATATCACTGACAAACTCAGCCTTTGTTCTCCGGCAAAAACTTTTCTCCCGGATGACTTGTGAGATGCAAAGTAGATGACCACAGAGTTGAATTTTTGTAGGATGCTGTTTCCAAGATAGATTCAACGCGACACCTAACATCCTTGTATACACCTCATCTATTTTTTTCCCCAGTCGTTTTGTCAATGACCGAAAACTTCAACGAAAATGAACGCAAACATCATAGAAACCGCTCAATCTCAAACATTTATTATATACAAGCTTAAATGCCGCCCGAGGAGGGCTCTTCTTTGCGCCTTCGGTTTGTTCATGAGATTTAGAGTCCCTAAGTCTTTGCATATTCTCAGCATTGGAAGCTCTCCTAGCTGACGTTTGATATGAGTTTTGATTTGCACTGGACTTTTTTACTCACTGCAGCTTTGGCTCCTTTGATTGCAATCTGGTCCTCTGTTGGCGGAGATTTCTTTTTACGAGGCATACTGCTGTCGTATGGGATAAGCAACAATAAACAATAGAATAACTCAAAATTGTTCCTTGCATTTAAGTATTGCATTAATATCTGAGCTTACCTTTTAAAAGTTCAGTGATAATTCTTCTGTCGTCACTTAATCTAAAAAAAATTGGATGTGTGTAGGTCCTCACTTTCCGTACAATTATTTTTATTTTATGGTTGACTTTCGCTGGATTTTGCAATTAATTTCGATTATTCTTAAAAGTAATTTCAAAGTTATAAAAATTGTTATCGTATAAAAAATTCGCTGCAGAATATAACGTAAAAAAAGTCACCGAAAACAATCAGAGTAATGAAAATTTAGGAAACCAAAATTTCTGTAATATGAGCTATTGAAAGTTAGAGAGTTATGTCCCTTTAATTGAAAAAGTGTGACACAGTGACACACTAACGTAAGCATTTACTATAAATATTTGCCCTATTTATTATATAGATTTGTCTTGTGAATGTGTATTTGGATTCGTCCAAATACACGTCCGCAAGAAGTGTTAACTAAACACTTTCAACAGCAGCAACAGCAAGGAAAAACGATGCCACACATTTCTAAAAGAGAAGATAATGGCATAATCAAGATATTGACTTTCCACGCTACAATAAATAAAAGGTTAGGAAGGAAACTTCCATCAATACTAGAAAGGGTGATATGAGTTAGCGGGTTTGAAAAATATGTTTTCCTGAACAATTCATTTTTCTTTTTAATCGTTATTCTCCCATGCAAGGCTTAAATCCACTAAGTCAAAACGGGTTACAGGGTGTAGAAGAATTAGGAACAGAAACATTAATAATGAACAGAAAGCGGAAAGAATAATCAGGTGGTCAGGAAGTAGCGATTGAGATTTTCATTTAAATTTTTGCAGTTTAAAGTTGGCGGGAAATCATGGAGCTGGAAAGGGGTTCCACAAGTGAAAAGTTTAAAATAAAGATTTTATAAATTTAAATCGATATGCCGTTACCAATACAATCTATCCCTCATAAAAGTGCCCATAAGGTTACTGCTGCCTGCATCTTAAACATTTTCTTTAATGGAGGATTTACGTAGATTGTCGTTTTGAGTGCAACTCGGAGTGATGACTCCACGCCTCATCAGCGGTGATCATGCGCTACAGGAAATTTATATTCAGCCTCGATGTGGTGAAACAGACACTGCCTGGATTTTATTCGATAAACATTCTGAGCCTGTGTATGAATCTGAGACACCCGCGTGGGGCAAATTCTGCTATATCTCGACATTGCCAATATCCTTGCCAAAATGCAGAAGCCGATATTCATCTGCGCACCCTCACTAGATTTATTCCTTTGGTTCGTGCTGATGAGCTGATGATGGAGCTCTTCTTTTCGAAGGGTGAGAGCTGTGCACAGCCACTCGAAACATGTTTTGTCATACACAGAGATATCGCCGTGACTAAAACGCAATTCCCGCCGCCTAATTCTACTTGCATCTACTTTTTTATTATCTTTGAACTTTCAAGAAGCCTCAACAAATATCGTTGAGTAGGATGCATCCTTTTCTGCATTTCTTCATACACAGAATAAGAATAAGAACGCTTAAATTACTTTGACATAAATTTTCCGGATGTATGTTCCATGAAGCAGCAGATGTTTAGAAGAATCTGTTCAAGTTGTCTGGTCTGGTTTCGTTCATTTTGTTTTATGGTATATCAACCTCAATAGGTTATTTAATGCCGACAATATTTTTTATTGCTGGTAATATTTTGTTTTGTCAAAATTCTGTTTCTCGTAATATTTTTTTTTCTTCTAAATTGTATTGCTGGTAATATCTTATTTCAAAAAAGTATTGCTGGTAATAGTTAATTATTTGCCCATAGCTGGAACCCTAACAGGTGCTACCACCCCGGGTCAGGGTGGACCTGTGAACACCAGCAATTAAGAGTTGGTTCCACGCTCCTCAAGACCTCCTGCTCAGAGGTCTTGCTGCTGGACGTAGTTTATCGTCTTACCCAGGACGCGGATGTAGTTTAACGTCTTACCTAGGACGACTGTTCGAATGAAATTTAATTCTTACTAATGGAATATAAAGAGCATGCGAATTATTCATCCTTGTCTACGTATTATGAGGGGTCCCAGATGCAAAGATCAAGACTGTTGGACGAGCTTCTTTTGCCAACAACCTAGCAAAAGCGTTATTATACATACCGGGATTATATTTGAATTCATTTTGATTTGTATATTTGTGTGAAGCAATATTGTATTTATGTATTCTGCGTTTGCTCCTTTTATCTATTTCTATGGTGTTGGCATACTGCAAATATATCAGCCTGTGATAAAACATCAGTAAAAGGAAATCGATCTTCATTTTGTGGCTAATGGGTGGGGTCAATGATATTTACAATAGAAGAGAAGAGATATAAATCTCGAATTTAGACAGAATACGAACATGAATAGTTTATTGCATTTGATCTTACTTGTGATTTTTCAACATAACAGTAACCGCCAAATTAATACAAGATTAATAAATGTTATGCCCCTGTCGTTCGCTGTCACTTTTAGCGTTTGGTTATCGTTAAGGTGATGTCATATAAATTCTTCCTTTACAAAAAGATGTTATCTTTTGTCCAATTATAAATGATTTCTGTCAATCAGTTCCGTGAGAAAAGGCCTACATAACACTACATTATGTCTTTCCAACTATAATCTTGTTCAATCGGTATACAAATATACAGCACTTTTATGTTGTGTATATATATATATATATATATATATATATATATATATATATATATATATATATATATATATGAAGAAAAGAAAGAACAGTAAGATATATAATCCGCTGTTCTTATAGATATTTTTATTTTTACAAAATAGTGCTCAATGTAAATTTACAGAGAGCATTAATATTATAAATTAACTGATTTAAAATGTTTTTTTTACACAGTTCTAACCATGTTTCAAAATTACAATTTTTGCCGTCCCAGTATATTTAAAAATAAGTTACTCCAAAATTCGCTTGAGGATGAAATGGAACTAATGTTTTTAATTTAATTACAAAATTAAATTCGAAGCTTTTAGCTTCCATTTTTGAAGCATGGTTAGAACTGTGTGGCGTAAAAACCATATTTTAAATTAGTTATATATTATAATATATATATATATATATATATATATATATATATATATATATATATATATATATATATATATATATATATATATATATATATATATATATAGACTGATTGATTGTAAAATATAGTTTTAAGTTTTAAGAGAGGCCTTAGTTATGTGCAAAAATATTCAAACTCAAGGATAGAGACTGCGTAAATATAAGGGACAGACTTTTTTAATTCAACGTAATCTTCAGGCCTTTATATATACATACATATATATATATATATATATATATATATATATATATATATATATATATATATATATATATATATATATATATATATATATATAAAAAAAGAACATAAAGTCAACACTTTGAGGCGACAGTCTGTTTCATGCTAGATGCAATCGTCAGGTAGCCTGACTATTATACTAGCATGAAACAGACTATTAGAAAGCTGATATAGCGGGATATTGTATAATCGAGTAGTTTTTTAATGATTCAATTGGATAATGAAATGTTACGTTTGGGTGTATTATTTAATATATTATTTATAAAACAATTCATACAGATTCATAATTTTCATTAAACGTATTTACGTACAAATCGATTTAAATATGAAGATTTCATACATTTTTATTTAATTTTTAATTGATCGCTTAAAAATCTCACAGCAGCGGTGGAACTGGGAACACGAATATTGTTTTAAAAATAGAAGTAGAATCTACCTAAAAATGCAAGCAAAAAAAATAAAAATGCACAAGGGGAATAACTCTTATTAATTATTGTGCATTCACTTCCCATGGAAATCCATTTTTCTAATGATGAATAGTGTCACAAGAGATTTCGAAAATAATATGTTTTTCTCCATTAATATTAAGCTCTTTTTCATACAATTAATTTAAAGTTATTCTATAAAACATTTATTTTAAAGAATTCTGAACTTTAATTTTAGCTACATATTTTCATGCCAATAGTGAAATGAAATTCATAAGTTTAAGCGAAAATGTTTTTTGTTAGACTTTTTATATATATTTTTTTCTCTTGGTGAATATTAACTGCAATCTGAAGAAAATAAATGGCATTTTAAATCATTTAATTTGTGCAGAATGTTATTACTCTGTAATTTCGCTATTGTTGGGCTCAGAGGGAAAAGATTTCATGAATTTTACGCAAAGTCACGCGTATCCAATTTTCAAGGGAGGTAACTTATAAATTTTTAAATCCGATGGTTTTGTAAATGCAGCTTAGAGTTGACACAAAGTCGCATGATTTACTCAGCGTGACTTGGTTATGGTACAAGGCCGTAATTATGGTTCAACGGTTTTTAATTTCAATTATAATTACAAAGACAATGCCGATGCTTTCATATAATCATCATATCTGGAAAGCCGGTAAGGAAAGTCACGCGCAAACTGTGATATAATTCAACGTAATAATAAAAATTAAAAAAAAAATATCTTTATACTTTTATATGTGAGAAAAAGAGATAATATATAATGATAATAAATAAATAAATAATTTTTTTACAATGAATCGACTATTATTAGCTTTACCATTGTCATTATGTACAAATGATATTATTAAAGCAAATTTATACTTCATGAATTTAAGCGTTCCACTAGGCTGGCATCTCGCTCTCACACTTTCACTGTCGAAACTGTTAAATGTAGCCGCCTCTTCTACTCTAATAGCTTCATGTTTCGCACTTCTCGCCTGTGGAACTCCCCACCCCCTTTTCTTGTTTCCCTGATAGATATAATCTCCAACTATTCAAATCTAATGTCAATCGACGTCTCCAGATGCCTTGATCTATCCCTTATCCTTCTCTTCATCCTTTCCTCTATCAATCCTATTTGCTCTCGCTCCGATTCTCTGTAATCTCTTGCTGTTTTTATTTACTTTTTTTTTTTCTAATATTTTATTTTCTTTTTCTCTTTTATTTTTTCAGAAGGCTGATTTGGCGGTTGCGGGCTTAAGCATTAGCTACATCCGCGAACAAGTGATTGACTTTACTAAACCGTTCCTCAACCTCGGTATTAGTATATTGTTCAAGGTTCCAAAACGAGAAAAGCCCGGTCTGTTTTCGTTTCTGAATCCGTTAGCCATTGAAATCTGGCTTTACGTCATAGCCGCATATCTTGTCGTCAGCTTCACAATTTTCATCTTGGCCAGATTTAGCCCCTACGAATGGTATAACCCACACCCGTGCAACCAGGACACGGACACAGTGATGAACTCATTCACGCTCTCGAACAGTTTCTGGTTCACCGTGGGGACGCTTATGCAGCAGGGCTCGGATATTAATCCGAGAGCTGTGTCCACTCGCATTGTAGGTGGAATATGGTGGTTCTTCACTCTGATTATCATATCGTCATACACTGCCAACCTAGCGGCGTTTCTTACTGTGGAAAGAATGGTATCGCCTATCGAAAGTGCAGAAGACTTAGCAAAGCAAACAGAAATATCATACGGAACACTTGATGGTGGTTCAACAAAAACATTCTTTAAAGTAAGTATTTTTCCTTTTTATCTATTAGAACTATAGAAGTTCAAGAAACAAAATAAATAATTTTTATACTTACTTCAATTAAGCAAGCTAAATTTATTCTAAGATGTAAAAAGTAAAAATTTCGTAAGCCGACTACAGCAGCGAAGCACAGCAAAACCAAACAGAAACTAGAAATCGTTGCTCCCAGTGGATGTAGGTTATTTGAAATTTGCATCCAATTGTTGCCTTCAGTTGCTCGATGACTTGGTCTGAAATAAAGAACGACATGGTTAAGGTGTGAATTAAGACATGACCACATAGATATAATTCTTTATAATTCTATAATTCTTGACCAATTTTGATATTGAATTTGGTCATAATCATATTTGGAAGAGTCAATTACTTTTCAGGTCTAGTTTTTGAAAGGCTGTTGTTTTAGTTCAAAATATGTAGCTACTGTTGTGTCTTCTAATTACCATATACTTGAAGCCAACTACCGGACCCTTCGCTGAAAATCACCCTTATTACGTTTTCACCACCATCCTTGATTTTGCGACAGTTGACTTTGGGGTGTAAATTTAACGTCTTTTATGCAAGATAAAGAAATAATAATTTAGAATAAAAGCCTAACCTTAATATTATCACAAAGATGATCTTTTTTTCGTCCGTCCCAAAAACGATAAACAAAACTTACACACTTGTCAAAATTTGGTTACGTGTTCGTGGTATCGTGAGTTTTTTCAATGTCATCTGTTTCGTATTCGCTATTCAAATTTGTTATTCGCTTAAAAGTGGCGGTAGAACAGCTGGATTGTCATTGGCTATATATATATATATATATATATATGGAATGTATATATATATATATATATATATATGTATTTATTTATCTATCTATCTATCTATCTAGATGATAGATAGATAGATAGATAGATAGATTTCATTAAATACGGCAGACAAGTAAGATTTAATTAAGTTTTTATTGAGTTTGTTTAGGATTCTTACGTTTTCCATTTTGTAAGTGCTTAAACTTACAAAATGGAAATTTTTTTAATATTTTTTTACAAGCTGACAATCAAAACAATAAGAACACCAGGGACAAAACACCCTTGTAAATGGCTATAGAAGTGTCCGAAAGTGCTTGTGACAGTAAAGGTTATACAAAATCTTTGTACGCCTTTATTCCCACAAAATGCAAAAACGTATGGATGCAAAAAAAAAAGAAGTTAATAAGTAATTATATATATGATGATGGACTCTCCCGTCGGTTTCGACGTATGAGGTTCCAACAACTTTGTTTATTTAACCTTGTTTGTGAGTCGCAAGTGACACTTCAGTCCCGCTAGTGATTTGAAAAGTAGTCCACAGATTGTGCAAGAGTGTGGATTCTTGGAATATATGGCTGGAACAGCGGCAGATATTTTATTCCTTTCCCTAGTTTGACGAAGCTTGACAATGTTTGATGCTGCCTTGTTCTTGATGCCATTGTAGCATGTAGTCTTCCATTCATTACGATCAATTACGATGTTCTCAAAGGTAGTGTGATTTATATTCACAGCTAAGAGGTTACTCTTCAGCTTGTCCCTGTACCTAAGCAAAGGCCGAGCCACGTTTCGATGACCATTGTCAAGTTGACTATACATGAGCATTATTGGAATTCTGTTGTCTTGCATACGTAACACATGACCTGTCCAGCGTAATTGTGATTTCATGAGCAAGGACTCAATACCATCAATATCACACATGGTGAAATGGTCAGCATTTGCCATTCTGTCGCTTAGGTTTACCCCACAGATTTCCCGAAGACAGCTTTTGTGAAAAATATCTAATTGCTGAATTTGCTTTCTGTATAGTTTCCAGGACTCTGAGCCATACAAAAGTGTTGTGAGAACTACAGCCTTGTACACCTGTATTTTGGTTCCAAGCCTAATACCACGATCTTTCCAAAGTCGATGACGAAGCCCAGTGCGTTTTATGAAATAGCGTTTTTTTTTTGTTTTGTTTTCAGTCAAATTCTGTAAATTATATGTTCAATATCAATCTACTCCATTGCTGAATTGAAACCATATCTGCTAAACTCTGATTAGGAGCAGTAAGCTGAATATTTAATATTATATATATATATATATATATATATATATATATATATATATATATATATATATATATATATTTTTACTTTAAAGAATTATTCATGGCGATCAAATGAATACATTATAATTTTTTCGACGGGCATTTGATTGATATTTCTAGTCCAATTGTTCGTTTATTTCCCGCTTTGTATTGTATTTGTATAATTAGTTTATTATTATTATTATTATTTTCTGCATTCTTAGGAATCCAAGATAGAGACATATCAAAGAATGTGGGCATTTATGGAGAGTCGTGAGCCGAGTGTATTTACGAAGAACTACGAAGAAGGTATCCAGAGAGTGCTAGAAGGAAACTACGCCTACCTCATGGAATCAACCATGATTGATTATATAACGCAGCGAAATTGTGAGCTCATGCAAGTGGGTGGATTGCTCGACACAAAAGGTTATGGCATAGGAACGCCAATGAGTGAGTACATAGCCGGTCTTCTTGGCAAGCACGCAGAAAGTTTTCTGTCAAAATAACTCAATGGCCTGCTTGCTGGCTAAGGTGGTTGTTTACTTATTTTCTGCAACCCTGGCCGGTTTTCTGGGCCATATAAAAACTAGGATTATGATAATTAGTCAAAGCAAGGAAAATATTCCTTGGAAGATTGGTGCAGCATAATCTTCCAACATCATTACAACTCACTTTTCTCTCTCTTCACATGAACACAAACCTACACGCCCGACTCCAAACTCTCTCTCTCTCTCTCTCTCTCTCTCTCACACACACATATGTACATACATATATATATACACTGTTACATTAGATTGCAATTCAGATTGAAATTTTGAATAAAAATCGTTTAGTACCATCATAGGCACCTGAAGAAACGTTTGATTTTAACGTTGAAACAAAACGTAGTTTTGTAGTGGATATTCACATGTTCTAATGTAACAGTCTATAATTCATACATACATACATACATACATACATACATCTCTCTCTCTCTCTCTCTCTCTCTATATATATATATATATATATATATATATATATATATATATATATATATATATATATATATATATATATATATATATATATATATATATATAAATATATATATATATATATATAATATATATATATATATATATATATATATATATATATATATATATATATATATATATATAACGAGATAACGATAAATATTTTTATGTATCAAGAAGAGTATTGGGGAATTTTATGACAAAATGGAAAAAGTTTACTTCTGACCCGTTCCGTCCTCATAGGTCTTCATCGTACTAAATTTGTTATGTTGGCAGAACTACACATGCGCACGACAGAAGCGGTGAATGAGTTGTTTTTGATCGGCGTCTGAAAGTGAGAGAGTTCGTCTGGGTTGGACTTCTATTTGAGAGAGGGCGAGTGCTTCGTTCCATGAATCGAGACCATCTTGGAGAAAAGAGTGAGTTCTGTCGGGGTACATTGTATATGATACGTGTAGTAGTGACGGAACGAACGAACGAAGCGGATACAAGACAGAAAACAACAATAAATCCCGGGAAGCCGGTGTCGAGGAGAGAAACGCCCAAACTGAAATTGCGTCTGATAACAGAGTCGCTAACTTCTTTTGGCCACAATATATATAGTAAATTTATTCAATATAATCGTCATTAAGATTCAACCACGTCTCTAGACTACTTTCGAATCTACAGCAACTCTTCTGGGTGGTCTCTTTTTTGGTAAATGTTGCCTTAATCTTTGACTTCCGTTCATCTTTGGTGTTACAAGGAGTTTTGTTGATCTCTCGCTCAACTGCTCCTTACACATAATAATCAAGGGAGTTACAGTTTGGGGAGCTAGGTGGCCAGATATAAGGGATGATGTAGTCGCAGAAATTGTGTGACAGCCATGACTGGGTACTTTTCTGCTTGTATGACATGGTTCAAAGTCAGACATAGTGTTTTTCAGCTGTCATCCTCTTGAATGACCCAATGCAGCATTACCTCCTCATGTCACTTCATGTAGGCCTCCGTATTAATTCTTTTTCACTGTGGGAATATGAATGGAGGCATAACGTCACCATCACTCGTGATCACTCCAAACATATTCGAAATCTCCATTGGATTCATTCAGTTCTTTACAAATTTTATGCATTGTCCTCAGACTAGGACCCAAAAATGTTCGTATTGGAGTTTCCATGCGAATACCGGTGCCAAATGCTATTTTTCTCAGAGCTGGGGCCCACTGACTCTAATATACTGTGCAGTCGACAAAATCATAATTAAACAATGCATATGGGCGAAATGGAAATTATTTATAAAATGACGGCAATTTACCTATCGCACTCCATACATACATACATATATATATATATATATATATATATATATATATATATATATATATATATATATATATATATATAAAAGAAAGAGGTTGCAATGGTTCCATCGAGAGAAAAGTATGTATATTAAAAAAAAGAGAAGAGGAATTAGTAAACTCATTTGTACACATACACACATACATACACATACGCACATACACACCGTCCGACCACAAGGAATCAGTACATACACACACATACATACACACACACATACACACATATACTTCTCAAGCTACATGGAACCAGTATACACATACACATACACACACATAGTAAGACAGTATATGTATGGAGGGGAAATATACGCACGCATATATACACGCATGCTGACAGAAACACACGAAAATGGAAACAGATCTAAGAACACATAGGTGGCAGTAAAATATTAAAAGATAAAATGCCGATAAGTAATTCATCATTTCTCTTGGACCAACTTTAATTGTTTTATGACCCTTCGCGCAGAACTCTTCATTGCCAATTCAAGAAAGACATTCGGATTACTAACACAAAAACAGAGAATGTCTCATATCGAGAATATTTAACATTGAAAAACATAAGGAAAAAAATAAATTATTTTTAATAATATGTGGAAATCTCCGCTTTTACCTGAAGACGGTCACGAGACCAGAAACACGTGTAGTAAAATTATGGAAAATAAAGCATAATATTTTTTCTAAAAAAAACACATTACAACCAGAAACGTTTGTGGCACCTCTCTTCTCTTCTTTTTAATATATATATATATATATATATATATATATATATATATATATATATATATATATATGCGCATTCGATTGGTCTGATTGCATTAAGATTTGAGCAATTAAACATTATCACCAAAAGAAGAATTGAATCCGGAGTTATTTCTCCAAGTGTTCTTCATAATTTCACTGAGACAAAGCTTACGAAAGTTGGATTAAAATGCTACTATGTTTTAATTAACCACATATTAAGTACAATGAAATAGACATAATTAATATTTTGGCCTGAAGTTGAAGAAGAGCCTTGCACGTACAGAAATTTTATTCTACAAAAGGATGTTGAGAAGAAAAAAAGAAGAAGAAGGAGAAAGTGATGAAGAGAAATTAGAAAAAAAAATGAATAAGAGAGAAAATAAAAGAGAAACGGGAAGATAAAGTACTATAAATAAAAGCAGTAAACATCAAAGGAAAATTTCATGATTGCGTCACATCGCTAAGGGTGGTAACTCTTTGAAAAGTGTAAGGGAGGTAATTAGGTGAAACCATTTATTACTGCTAAGAAAACAGAAACAAACAAACAAACGAAAGAAAAACGGCTCTTTCAATTCTGTAATTGTTACTCTTTTAATTATAATTAAACTTAATTCTAGGTATTATTGGTTTCTAGATATCAGACACCAATTATTCCGAGACTATCTGTCTATGTTTGTGTATGTGCACGTGTATTTGCGTCAAATATGCGCACATACAAACTAAACACACTCAAATACATTATTAAAAACATTAGATATTTTGCATCTATTAATTTTACTGATCGACTTTTCCAAATTACGAATAATATTTCTCAGACAAGGAAGAAATCCCCTTGGAAATTGTCCGGACTTTATTTCAGAATAAAAGTACAAGAAATATGGTGTTCAAGGTTCCGACTTAAAGTCATCATCAGGATAAGGAGAGATAATTTGTTAGTTTCGTAGAAACTAGTCAGCGTTATTATGTAGGTAAAGAGTGTTGTGACTTATGTGAATTCTAACGCGCGCGTGTGTGTGTATGTGTGTGTCTGTGTACGTTTTTTTTTTTTTTTTTTTTTCTCTTTTTGTTTTTTTTTTGGTGGGGGTATATACATTTGAGGATGCGGACTCTTAAGTTATTGGGGTTTATATTTGTTGATAGTTGCTTGTTTTTACTATTTGATTTTGCTAGTATTTGGTATTGTTGTGACTATGTATCTTATGTTATTATTATGCTTAGGCTGCTTATTAATGTGTTGTCTGAAGACACTGTCAGCCAATAGATGGCAGATACGTCTCCGTGAAAGTCTCCAACAGAAAACTCATTAATAATGACCATAAGGATCATAATAATGTTAGACAGCTGCTCATAAACACTGCTCTTTGCCTAAGTCCGAATACTCACCAGTTCTATGAAACTCACTAATGAACTTTACCTATATACACTTAAAAAAGTCGAAAGCTTGAACCATATTTATCGTACATTTCTGCTGAAATGAACTTCGGACATTTTCTGACCGCATTACCTCCTTGTCTGGGAAGGATTATTCGTAATTTGTAGAAGTTGATCATTAAAATTAATCGACACAAAATTTCTGTTCGTTTAAATATTTGTTTTAAAAAACATTTTCTGTCTAAATACACAGAACTCACGCAGACACACATACACACACATACATACACACACATATGAATATAGAATATTGGGAAAAAATATATGGAAGATGTTTTCTTGTGACGCGTTTTGTTCTACTTCATCGCACTAAATTTGTTCTGTTGATGCGACTACACATGCGCAGGAACAAGGGGTGGTGATTTTTGTTTATTTTAATCTACATGAAATATCGGGCATATAACAAAAGAAAAAAATAAAATTTAAAATTCCCAGCACACAATTAGTCATCAACAGAGAAAAAAAAATTTAATGAGAGAAAAAATGAAATAAAAACACACAAAATATTCATTGTCCGTCATATATATATATATATATATATATATATATATATATATATATATATATATATATATATATATATATATATATATATATATATGTACACACACAAATATGCATATATATGTGTGTGTGTGTGTGTACAATGAATCATTCATAAAAAAGTAGATTAGTAAAGTTAATGATATAAAATGGCGAAATCTATTCGCTAACAAGATTTTATAGGTGCATTACCTTACAAATCACTCGATGAATGATATGATCCTTTTTTTATTACATTATAAGCTGTATAAGGTATTTCTTTAATACGCAAGTACTTTCAACTGTACCTTCAGTCATCTTCAGTTATGGAAATTATTTTGTTTTTGAGACGAAAAAATATAATGCGAACCGAAATATATATTTTTTTTTTCAAATGTGTTATTGTTAACAATTTGTTAGCGAAGGGATTTCGCCATTTTATATCACTTTACTAATTTACTTTTTGTATAAATGATTCATTGTAATATATAATTCAAACTGCACCATATATATATATATATATATATATATATATATATATATATATATACATATATATATATATATATATATATATATATATATATATATATATATATATATATACACACACACACACACACATACACGCACACACACACACATATATCCGTAGGGGTCGGGGGGTGATTGTGCGTGTGATAGAGAACGATTTTATTGTATATATCTCTGTACTAACTGTTATATTTTTCCATCTACAAGGGGTTTTGAAAAGTTCTCGTTGCAACCAAATAAAATGACATTTAGCCATGAAATATACACACTACTTCATAATTTCGCCTCGCAATTAACGTATTATAGTGATTTAAAGCGAAACTTACATGTGGCACAAGGCCGGAAGTATGGAGCGCGTAGTGAGGATCGAAGGGAATCTGATCTGCCGAGGCAAGTTTGCTATCAAACCACGTCGAAGTGCTCCATTTGATACGTTATATTTCATGCGTCTTTAATGTTTCTCCAAGTAAATTCTCATGTTTTCTCATTGAAATATGAATTTTCAAGAGAGGGTTGGGATGAGAACTTTTCAACATCACCCCCAACATTGTGCACACCTAAATATATAATATGTTTGCTCCTGCAATCTTGTATGCGTTGCTAATTTCCTTCGTTTCAATTTCAATGTATTTTGTCACGACTTTTGCTACAGAACAAATAACTTGTTTTATTCTGTCTTCGCTTATTTCATTTTTTTTTTTTCCGTATTTATTTACATTTGTTTCTCTTGTTAAAACGTCACACCTGCTATACCATTTTTCTCAATAAAT
>CAHIKZ030005267.1:837500-860000 GCA_903632075.3 Acanthosepion pharaonis | reverse complement strand
ATATATATATATATATATATATATATATATATATATATATATATATATATGCGTATTTATATGTGTTATATACTATTTTAGACGTGTGTCTGGGTGATTTTAATTTGTTGAATATTTAGAGAAAAAAATTAGAAATTTAAGCAATTAGAATTTTTCAGGCACAATCAACATCCAAAAAATATTATCGGACGAGAACACCATATTTGAAAATCGACTCATACATATATATATATATATATATATATATATATATATATATATATATATATATATATATATATATATATGGATGAATAAAGATACGTAACTCATAATATTTTATATAAAATATGAAAGAGTTTATATGTTACTGAGGAGAAAAAAGCGTTGACTATGAGCAAGACTTATGTAATTGTGTATAGTTTATTTGATACTAACACTATGGTCTCTGGATCCTGTCTTGTGCCAATATTGGTTTAGCTCAAGAAACGTCAATAAACGATGTTTTACACACACACACACACACACACACACATATATATATATATATATATATATATATATATATATATATATAATACCTTTGTTTGTCTGCGTGTGTTCTTCTATATGAGGTCAGTCTATGTTTAAGTGTACCTGCGCGTGATCACTATAGATTACAAAATGTAATGTTCACAGTTGTTACTATAATGAATTCAAGAATTGTCTATCTATCTATCTATCTATTTATATATATATATATATATATATATATATATATATATATATATATGTATGGAGAGAGAGAGAGAGAGAGAGAGAGAGAGAGAGAGAGAAAGAAATAAAGAGATACTACATTTGTAAACCAAAAATCTCTCGATAGGGAGACGTCTACAAAACATCAAATAATGCTCAATACGTCATGGCAGACCTAAATTTATATATATATATATATATATATATATATATATATATATATATATATATATATATATATATATATATATATGAATGTGTGTTATTAACATTATAATTTTACATTTAACAATATATTTCCTCGTTAATTAATTCATAATAATGTTAAACTTACCCTGAAGTGTAGACCATAGTGCTATGATCAATTTTGGCACAAGATTACATTAGCATATCACTCGGTATCTAAAGAATGAACCGCATGTCCCGAAATATTTTTTGTCATATACTTACAAAAACGTAACTTAAAATATTTTTATTCTTTTCAATGTAATTCATTTCAAAATTTCGATATTCCTGTCTATTTCATAATTCTTTAATAAACACCAAATGTGGGTAATAACAAAAATTAAATTTACGGTTCCGCGATGGAAGAAAGGGGCTAGGTTTACAACCTCAGCCGATATTATGCCCCGTCTAGTTAAACTGATATCTGTGGGTAGACAAGATTGTTTCCTGTTATTTAGCATCTGTTCACAGTGTTGGTGTTTCTTTTTTTTCTTTTCTTCCTTTTTTTTTGTGACTGTCTTGTAATTCATTGTAAGAATTTGGTTTCTTTTACGTCCCTCATTGTGCTGTTCTGCCTTGATCTTCATCTTACTTTCGTGCTTAGCCTTGCATTTGAAGTAGTATTATTTATTTTCTGCTTTTGCGCGTTGGTTGTATTCATTTATTTTTGCTATTATTTATTTCTGCAAGTTTAGTTAACTTGGTTTTTTTATTATTTGTATGAAAAAAAAATGCACCAATATTTGCTCCAAACTCTGATGGCATGAAATTTCATTGAAGGAAAAATTGTTAACACTTTTCGAAAAAAATTCCTCTGTTAAATAGGAAATATAATTTCGTTAGCTTAACTTTTTACAGTACGAAAACACATGATTATGATCGGTTCTGTTTTGTCGAAAGATATATAAAATCACGTAGGTTATACGTATTTTAAAAAATAATTCTTTTTTTTTTTCATTTTTAATAAAAGAAATATATAGTATTGATATAAAATCTTTTATTTTGAAAAATATTATAATGTAATTTGCATAAAAGATATTGTTACCATTATAATTTTGTAGGAATTAAATAATATGACTGAATTTGGTGAACAGTACTCAAAGAAGAAAAAGAAGATCAGTAGAAAAATCGATTATGGTCGAACCGATCTCATATCCCAGTTGGTGATACGTTAGACCCCACTTTCTCTTTGCTTTCTAAGAAGGTGTTACACTACCTCCATGTCCTGTTACCATCATCCCCACCAAACAAAAAAACAAACACACACACACACACGTGCATGCAGGTAAGCACACACACATACAAGTATTTATTCGCTGGATATTTGTTATTATGGGAGCTAGTATCGCTTCAAAGAAGATACCGGACAAATATATGACCACGATGAAATAATTCCACTACTATTTGGAGAGTATCTATGAGGCAGATAATTCCAGCATTTTCCCCTGTCCTTGTAATTTTTCATAAGCAACTAAAAAGCAATAACTATGCATACGCTCTTTGATTTCAGATTTTATTTTTGTTAAGACCATCTCCAAGAAGTAAAAAGTAACAAGCCATTTAGATTAAAAATAAAGACCAAATATAGTATGCTTAATTCTTTTATCACATACTATTGTTAGAATTTGTTTTTAGGAACCAAAATTGACCTGGAGAAACTAGCTCATAAAATTCATATTTAAAGTCGCTCATGTGATAAAAAAAAAAAAAGTAAAAGAAATGACGATATGTATCTTAAAGATAGGACAACAAATAAAAAAAATCCGCAAGTCTCGAAACAGGTTTGCATAAAGTTTAAAAAAAAAAAAATATAGAAAAATATGTCTGTACTAATTTAGCTCAAATTTTGTAATCAGTTTAGTTTGGTAGATGGAAGAAAAGTGCAAAAGATCCTTATTCGAAACTCAACCATTTAGTAATTTCACGCTTCTATGAACAAGAAACGTCTAGTCGTATCTTTGTTGTGAGTCGCAACCCAAAAGTGTCGTTTTTTGTGCGTGTATTATATATATATATATATATATATATATATATATATATATATATATATATATATATAGTTATTTTCTAAACTTAGCGTAGATGTGGTACAAAGCCGAGAGTATGGGGCACCTAGTGAGGATCGATCTCACTTTTAGTCGTAATTGATCTAGCGAGACAAGCTTGAGGTGCATATATATATATATATATATATATATATATATATATATATATATGTGTGTGTGTGTGTGTGTGTGTGTGTGTGTGTGTGTTAAAGAAAACTGAGTGTGATTAAAATCTAAAAATAGAGAGTAGCAAGTCAGAAAAGAATTTATGAAACTTGACTGGATAACAAACACGAAGATAGATAGATAGATAGATAGATAGATAGATAGATTTCTTTTCTTAATCATTTCTCCTAAAACATGGTGATAATGCCACTAAGACGCCAAAGGTTCCTGGGTGTAAAGGGATTGAGAAGATTTTAGTGAGGAGAAAAAACAAATTAAAAAAATTTGGATTCTCGAAGATAGAATGTAGCGATAGACGTTTCATTTAAATTTTTAATATCAATGATTAATTTTTGAGACAAAATCGGAGAGCTCCACAGACAAGGAGTGCGAGAAAAGAAGCTATTGGAACAGAATTTGCGGTTGCATCTAGTTATTTCAACAGTAAAACGATGAGACCCCTTTGATAGATAGATAGATAGATAGATAGATAGATAGATAGATAATGGTGAATCAAGGTCCTTAGATACAGTTGTTAGCTGGATATTGAGTTGAAAATTTCACATTTTTAATGTGCTATTTATGCGGTCTATATAAATACATAGAAACATAATTTAAATTTAACTGTAAAAACAAAAGAAAAAATTGTTACCACCAATAACATTTTGGAGGATGAAATATTTTATGTTCTTAATCACCGCGTGTGTGCTGTTCTTACCGAACAAGTTTTGTCACCCGCTAAAAAAATATTGAATAGTTATCTCCCTTGATTAAACAGACTTTCGTGGGAGAGGTGATTAATCTCCGCTTGATATTACTCCGAGAATTATCAAGAGCAAAAGATGTAAGGGTATATACCATTTGTCTAATGAATTAAAACACCGATAATCCACTAAATAAACTATTGAGACATTGTTTAAATTTAGGAAAAATGTTTGAAATTATTTCATTAAATTAGTTAAATGATGTATGAAATTATTTCGCTTTTAGTATAGGTTGAATTTGGAATGACATAGAAATTTGTCGACTGATTGTTGAGATTTTAGCATGTTACATAAAACAGGCACTGTTAATAAACTGATTATTATATTTTCGTATTGGTGCGTTCAAACAGATTTAATAGGTGAAGCTTTTAAATATAATTCCTCTGGAGAGGATAACCTTTTATTTGAAACTAAGTCAAAAGAAGCTCTTAAACGTAAATGTATAACATGTATAGTGATTCAATTTTATGATGGTTAGTGTAAGAAATAGGTGAAAAAAAGTGTAGCTTATCAATTTTAAGGCCTTAGAACGTGTTGTTTTTAGCCATTTGCATTTGCCATTTGCGTGTATATATCACACCGGGTTCTGAGCGACTTGGCGTGGTGTAACGGTTAGCAAGCTTGTCTCATTAAGACTGAATAGTGAGTTCGATTTTCACTAAGTACACTGTACGTTCGGCCTTGTGCCAAATCTAAGCTACGCTTAGAAAATCAATGTATCACGCCATGTTGTCACGAGATTGTTGTTGTCACAAATTATCGCTCAACTAGAAGCAGTGACAACCAAGATGTTTCCATGTATGGTGGGTTTTCACCATCTTTAGAGGAAAATGGGAAAAATTTTCAACACGGGTTTCTTTCATGTATTTTATAATAACTAATAATCGATTAACAAAAAAAATTATACAACTGTGTATACAACTGAAAACGAAAGGAAAAACAAGAAAAGTCTTAGCGGCAATGTGTGTGTGTGTGATACACATGGTTGCAATGTGACTAAATCCTCCTAGAAGGGAAGGCTGAAGTCTTCTACCTATCGCATTCTAGAACGAAAAAAGAACGCGGATGATTAACTCCGAGCTTTTATAGTCCTGAAGCAGCGCAAAGTAGCGTCTGTGGAGAGAGTTCTTAGTAGATCAAGTGGGTGCAATCCTCAAAAGTATTTGCGGATTTATGTATGTTATAAATCTGTAATTTGCAACTGTATTTTTGTTTGCTGAAGAGAAAGACATGTTGTTGGATATATGTATTGCAACTGCAAAACATTTGCTGACAGTGTACCGCTTAAAAGCGCGGAAAATGAAGCAGGCGTAATGAGTTCAATTTCATTTCGATTCTGATATCATTGGAGGAATCCACTTTCTTCCAGCGATAAGTTAAACACAACTGAAGAATTCTTAATAGACCTAACGAACATTATCTATCTATCTATCTATCTATCTATCTATCTATCTATCTATCGACATTGCATATATTTATCTCAGAAAACCTATCTTTCTAGCTATTCAAATTATGGAGCAAGGAATACTTTCTATAAAGGTTAAAAGTTAATTTGAAAGGGTAAACTTGAAAAAGTTTCTTTTTAACACACCGTTTTTTTTTTGGGGGGGCACGTTCTACGGTCTAAATTTGCCGACTTTTCTTACTGCTTAAGCAGATGTTATTAGTTTTTCTGAGTATGTGCGTGATCGCAATCATATGAAAAATATAGACCGTATTTTATTTTATAGATAATATGCAGAACACCAGGGAAGCAGTCATACTTATCGTTTTAGGTTCATGAAGGAATACTAAAGATTTTATGAAATAACCAAGAGATGTCACCATTCTGATGTTCGTTCAATTGGTCAAATCGAAAATAAAACTTCCGACTCATCAATCGTTTGCGCACGCGCACACACACACACACACATACACACACACACACACACACGCACGCGTATATATTTTTCATTACTATAAACGTTATTTTAGTGGGTACACTTGTACGAGTTGACAATCCTGATTTGTCTTGAATTGCGAAATTAATATCAACCAACATAGAACGAGACATCGTGCTAAAGAAAAATATTCCACACGACATAGACTAAATGCCTATCCCATTTTCCAGCTGAGAAATACTATTACGGCCGAAACGTGCTGCTCCCAATTTGGCCACGATAGATCATTATGACACAATTAATCTATTAACTATGAACTATGGCACTTCTTCATATGTATATCTCGTGGCTTCATTTACAGTGTGTGTGTGTGTGTGTGTGTGTGTGTATATATATATATATATATATATATATATATATATATAAATTATTTGATTTAAAATATGTTTTTTTTTACACAGTTCTAACCATGTTTCAAAAAATGGAAGCTTCTTCCTTTATATATATATATATATATATATATATATATATATATATATATAATGAAAATCTTAGTAATCCGTATGGATAATCCCAAGGAGGATGGAATCCTGAGAAGTCAATGTTAATTCAGAGTGAATAATTTACTTTGAAGAAAAATAGACCTTAAAGATGCACACACACACACACACACACACACACACACACACACACACACACACACACACACACACACACACACACACACATTATATAATTGTGTATATGGGCAGCAACGCTTCTTTTATGCAGGTTTCCTTGAAAACGACTGACAAGGTGCTGCGGTTGATTTTTTTTTTTTAAATATAATTTTTCATGTATTCATAGAATTTTGCTCTTTTCGGGACATAAATTATATAAAAATTCGCCTAATGTTTTCCAAGCGCTTTCGGCTACACATGTAGTCATTATCAAAGAAAAAGCCAACACTCAATAATATCAAACATGAACACGACCACATTGTACTGACCGTGTTTGGAAAAATATAACATTCCTATAACTCTAGATACATACATAAAAACATTCATATATTCAGTTAAAACTAAAATAAAATTCATCTTTGATAATAGGTAAAAGTATAGCCGAAAGCACTAGTTAAACATTCGGACAATTTTTATATAATTTATGTCTTGAAAAGAAAAAAAAATTATACGAACACATGAGAGAATTATTTAAAAATAGACCTTCTCAGTTGTTTTCAACGCCTACACACACACACACATATATATAGTGATTTTCTAAGCGTTGTTTAGATGCGGCACAAGGACGAAATTAGGGGGCACCCAGTGAGGATCGAACTCACTACACAGTCGCAATTGTTCTAGCGAACCAAGCTTGCTAACCATTACACCGCCTTAATTTAATAAAGTACTCAGAGTCATTTCAATCAAATTATACAGCATGTAAATGGAACATAGAAGAAATACGATAAAAATAAATGCAAACAGATCCACATGCAAAAGGAGTTTCATCTTAACTAACTCGTAATGTTAAATTTTGAGTTTCATACGAGTTTGATGTTTAATTTTTTCTTTAATCTGCCTCATGTGTGTGTGTGTGTGTGGTCGAATTTTGAGGCCATGTCAAATGGGTATTAGAGCATACCCTAAGGCCAATATTAGCTATTTCAGCACATTAGCTTATGATTCTATTACTAGAATGACCTTATTTTAATGACAAACACTAAAAAAAAAACATCGATTTTCTTGAAAAAAAAATCGCTCATAATGGCGCTTCAAGAGTCCCTCTGGAATTGGGGCCTTGAAGTTTATACTTCATTAGTTTCATAGTAGACCAAAACTGGCCGTGCTTGTACACGCAGGAGTGTGTGTGTTTACAATATATATATATATATATATATATATATATATATATATATATATATATATATATATATATATATATATATATATATAATCATGCGAGCACACCGACTTGGTGCAATGTTTAGAAAGCTTATCTCGCGACAGATGTTAAAACTTAATAATGAATTCAATCCTCACTGGATGCCACATACCTTTGACCTTGTGACATATCTAAGGTGCACTTAGAAAATCACCATGTATATTACTATGCATAGATATATCTCTACACAAAGTGTTGTCCATTTGTAATTAAATGACAATCAATATCTAAAGTTGTTTTTAATTATTTAAAATTAATGACATTATTATTATTATTGAATCTTTACCGGTTGTCTGGGGCTTCTTGTATCTAGGGACCCAGTGAAAGAAACTTAAGTTAAATCTTGGTTTGTATTCTTGCCACCCCTAACACTGCGAAATTTTTAACAATCTCGTTTCACCGACATTCCTACAATTTTGTCTAGTTTTGGGGTTGTCATGATGGCTGTCAATTATTCTATCCCAAACCCACCCAAATCCAATCATCCATAATCAAAAGCTGCGTCAATTTATTTGGGGAGCATATCTAAAAACAGCAACAGTACTGAGCGTTAAATGGAACTGCAAGAAGACACAGCGAATACCACTGAGATGAAAACTCAACGATTAATATTTGTCTCTTATGCTTATTACATTTATTAATACATCATATTATTATTATTATTATTATTATTACTATTATTATTATTATTATTATTAATAGTGAAAAAGAAGTTCGCTACAACAATGATTATTATTATTATTGACTATTGAGTAATAAAGTAGAATACCAACAAATATTATTATTATTACTATTATTATTAATATTAATAGTGAAACAGCAGTACGCTATAACAATAATTATTATTATTATTATTATTATTGAGACAGCAGTACGTTAACAACAACAATAATAAAATTATTATTATTATTATTATTATTATCATGAGACAACATGACACAAAAAATAATAATAATTCTAATTATCATTATTATTATTATCGAGTGAGACAGTAATATAACTATTATTACTATTATTAATATTAGTAGTGAGAGAGCAGTACACGAACAACAATTATTATTATTATTATTATTATTATTATTGAGACAGTAGATCACTAATAGCAACAATAATAAGAATATTATTATTGACTGAGACCAGTAGTACATCAGCAATTATTATTATTATTGAGACAACAGTAAGCTAACGACAATTATTATTATTATTATTATTATTATTATTGAGAGAGACAGTAGTATATCTACAATTCTTATTACTACTATTATTAATAGTGAGAAAGGAGTACGCTAACAACAATTATTATTGTTATTATTATTATTATTATTATTGAGAAAGTATTATGCCAACAAATATTATTATCATTGAGACTACACTAACAACAACTATTATTATTATTATTATTATTATTATTATTATTATGTCTTTGACTATGTTTGCCCTTTGTTCATTCTTTCGTTTTCTTTACTTTTGACCTTACCGATTGTTGCATTGTCCTAATTTGCCCTTTTCATTGTCGCTTCGCTTTGCCAGTAAGACCACCCTCCTTTGGCATTCACGCTTCACGGACTTTTCGCGATGCGTTACGGGTTCTACCGAAGGTGAAAGCAAGAGGACTGTCGAATATGTTCGCATTATTAAATGCATATGCAGAAGAATACAACATATTTCAATAATTTTATAAAGTGAAAGAAAAATAATAATAAAGCAGTAGCGTAATTAGGGTTGGGCGATGTGGTTGCATGTGATAAACTTTGATGCGAGTGGCACTCATTTCGATGAACCTCAAAGTATATAAGATAAAGCATTCAGCGAAATGTATATTTTTCAAATAGTCGCCATAGACCCTACTTACGCTGCCATTAAAAAATAAATATAATTACTTTCAGTTATAGTAAATTATTAAATCATATATGGCAATTTATTCATGAGGTCTTGGTGCCATTTTCTCTATTCTGAATTTTGTGTTGTTGATATTAATTACAACATTTGATAATAATATCTTCATCTTGTTTTTACTGAAATGTACTTCAGGAAAGGCGAGTGAAATGATTGCTTTTATTTTAAAGCTTTTCCATATATTTTAAGTAAAAACATACCCAAGAGACAGTGATATTGAAATTTATTGAATTTTTAAAAATTTAATCTAATTTAATGCAAGATCTAGGCAAAAATCATTCAGCAATATATATACAAAAATGCATATTTTCGGCTGATTAAGTGACTTTACTAACTATAGCTGAAAATCAGTAACGCATTTATAAAATATTTTATATATATATATATATATATATATATATATATATATATATATATATATATATATATATATATATATATATATATATATATATATATATATATATATATATATTATTAAAACCATTTATGTAATGAACCAGACTAAGCAGACTGTATGAAAGATTCAATGATTATTGTCTTCAGAAACCTAAGATTAAACAGAAATCAAGGAGAAAATATAAGAAACGTTAAAGACTTGTTTAAAATTGGTACTGTATGAATAAGTAGTTTACGCTCATTAATATATTAACTGTTTAGAATGGGATTGGGTTTTCGATTAGATAAAGGCTAATTTAAGTCAGGCCAATATTTGGGTGGTCTTACAAACATATATATATATATATATATATATATATATATATATATATATATATATATATATATATGTGTGTGTGAAGGGTGCTGAAAAATGAAAGTTCCGACATTTTAAAAAAGTCTCTGACTATTTGACTCTAATGATCAAACATCAGAAGGTCTTACAAGATCTTGACAAATAATGTCAAACTGAGATCTTTCATCGCCTACTCTAGCGTGTATGTATGTTTATATATATATATATATATATATATATATATATATATATATATATATATATACTGACGACAAAATAAAGACAAAGGAAAACTATTCTTTATCAACGTATTTCGTCCTCTACTAAACTTTGTCAGGGGCAAACGAAATTTGACTTGATAAAGTGCATTAGTGGACGAAATGAGTTGGTAAAGAATAGTTATTGTTTTGCCATATATATATATATATATATATATATATATATATATATATATATATATATATATATATATATATATATAAAAAAGTGTGAATGTATGTATATTTATACGCATTCAAAATTAAATGCATATGTATAGATATTTTTATCAGTATGTTGTGTTAATGCATATACAATACTTTTGTAAAATTATATGTATTCATTTTCAGTTCTGTTCTATGACGTTGCTTATGTGTATCTATGTTTATACCTATATATATATATATATATATATATATATATATATATATATATATATATATATATATATATAACATGTTTCTTTAAAGGCGACTGACAAGGTACTGCGATTAGGCTTTTTATTTTATTTTCCTTGTGTTCGTACAAGTGTTTTGTTTTCTGGGCAAAAAAAAAATATGTGTAAAAACTGTCCATTATCATTTAATGGAAGCCCTAATAATAAAAAAAGGAAAGGCCAACACGCAATATCATTAACTATGAACACTGCCACAATGTGCTGACCGTGTTTGGAAAATTAAACATTCTTATAACTGCACACACGCACACACACGCATTCAGTTAAAAATAAAAATCACCCTTGATAATGCCTAAAAGAATAGCCGAAAGCGCTCGGATATGCAGCAGTTTGGAAATTTTTTACGTACTTTGTGTTCAGAAAAGAAAACACCTGTATGAACTAAAGAAAAATTAAATAAAATGATTAATCGCAGGTAAGTACCTTCTCAGATGCTTTTTAACGAAACATGTATAAAAGAGGAATTGCTACCCAAATACACTATATATATATATATATATATATATATATATATATATATATATATATATATATGCTATGCTATTCTTTTTGTTGTCTTTCTTGTTGCTTGCTTTGTTTTGGGTTTTTTTAATTTAATTCTTGCATATTGCTTGTTTTCCTTGTTATTGACTGTTTTTTCTACCAAAAATACCAACAACAGAAAAAGTTAACGATACGTTTTTTTAAATCATCTCCTTTTTTTTAAAGCATTTTTTTTATTTTTTCTCTTCTTCTCTTTCTCTATTTTACAGCAATCTGTATGTGCTGAAATGGCAGATGAACTACGCTTCGCTGTTCGCTGTCACGGCTCACAGAAACCACGTTTTAAGAGACATTGTTCTAAGTGCAAATCCACTAGAGCGCATAACCCAACAGCTCACTCGGAGACACATGTTGAGTCTCCGAATGGCGTCATTCAACTTCGGGAGGTACGGAAATCCCCGAGGGCTACCGGGACGACTCGGGATTTTGAATACGATTATAAACCGGATTATAAACAGGAGTTTAGCGGTGATTATCTACACGTAGACTACAGTGATCCTGAATCTTAATAATTAATAAAAAAAAAAAAAAAAAGAGAGAGAGAGAGAAAGAGAAAAGAAAAGAAAAAAAAGAAAAGAAAAGAAATACCCCCCACACTCCCTCATTTACTTTTGCTATAAAGACTTCAATGAAAGACAAAGAAGGAAGGAAGGAAATGTAAGAAAAAATATACAAACAATGAACAATACGAAACAATGAAAATTACAAAGTGATTTAGAAAGAACGAACGAAAGAAAAATGGCGAGAGTGAGTAGAATACATTTTTTAGACAAAAAGTTGAGAAAGAACGAAATCAATATATGAATATGTGTATGTATGTGTGCGTGTTGGTGTCGGTGTGAAAAAGAAAGAAAAACGGAAAGAAAGAAAGACGAAGTGAATGTATAGCTGAATGAGTGTGTTACTGAACGAATGAGTAAAAATAGTGATAGATTGAAAGATAATTACAGAGAGGGGATGTATAGCGTGAGTGAGAAGAAATGAGCTATTGATTTTTATGTAGTATGAGTTTTCTTGTTTTGTTTTTTTTTTTAATAAGAAAAGTGTCATTTACAAAACAAAAATAATTTGAAAAAAAATACATGATTTTTTACTAAAAAATATATCAGAAACTTACGAGAAAAATCGTAAAAGAAATTAAAACGAGTGAAAAATAGAGAGAGAAAGTGTGTGTGTGTGTGTGTGTGTGTGTGTGTGTGTGAGAGAGAGAGAGAGAGAGAGAGAGAGAGAGAGAGAGTGGATTAATTATGTTTTTTAATGATTAAAAAAATGATAAAAAAAATCCTCAAACAAACGACAGCGATAAACTACAGACTTGAAAGAAGGTAAAATGGAAAAAAGAAATGAAAAAGAAAAAAAATAAAACAACGTCTTTTTTTAATGTTTAATTTCTTGGCATCGACAGACCAATCAAAACAGTGTCCGACATTTGCATGCAAATTAAAAAAAAAATTCACACGAAAACTCAGAGAACCACACTATAAAAAATAAAAAGTGAATTTAAATATTCCATAGAAATATTTGATAAAAATAGTTTATAGAGTTTCATACGAACATTCATTATATCTGCATATTACGTATAATTTAAAAATTTTGTCATATAGGAATACATGTGGAGGTGGCCAAAAGCAACGCGCTAATAAACTTTCTTGCTTAATTCAAACTACATTATGTTTAGGAATGTATAATTGATTACTTAATTGATAAATTCCAAACGCTAACAGCAAAATAATTTTCACACTAGAAAACTTGAATCATGTTTAAAACAAATGCAATAATAATGTTTTAAATAAAATGCTGTTATTTTTAATGTAAAAAATATAGGTTATTATAAATATAATGACGAAACATCTTTTTATGAATATTTTTAATTAATATTATTTCTTTTTTTACATATAGTTATCGATATTTTTATCAACACTGACATCAGCAAAACAATTTAGATTATTTTATAGAAATTTATTAAGACACCATTTCAGAGTAAATCAAAACAACACAAAAAAGATTACCGCGACACTGGGTGATAGATGAAAATAGAATATGCGAAAAATAATCAGTTCAATTGTTGAAACGTGGCCAAGAAATGTGGAGTGCAATCATTATCCTTGTCCTGAAGTCAGACAGAAAAGGAAGAATTACTTAATCTTCATAAATACTCTAATAAGCACACAAGCACAAAACACACGCGCGCGCACACACACACACACATATATATATATATATATATGTATATATATATATATATATATATATATATATATATATATATATATATATAGATAGATAGATAGATAGATAGATATGAGGTTATATTTATCGGATTTAAATTTAAATACATTAATATGATGAACAATCGATAGCCACTTCGAAATAAGAATAACTATTTTTGTTCTATTCATTCTTCATATTTTTTGTACTTATTTCAGTTGTAATAGGAAATATGTTATGTGTGGAATTTAAACGAACATCTACAGGCACAGAGATATATATATATGTGTGTGTGTGTGTCTGTCTGTGTCTGTCTGTATGTGTGGGGGGAGAGAGAGAGAGAAAGAAAGTAAGAAAGAAAATTTGTGCTTAGCGGTGTAATTGCAACAATATGGAATATATAGGTATATCTATCGAATATATACATATATAAAAGCCGCTGCATCATGTCTAACAGTTAATGACCAAAGCCATCAGAATTTTTGCTAGGATTCTCGCAAAATGGACTTTGATTCTTGACAAGGACTGAAGTCAGTCGAAAGCTTGAAATATCAAACAAACTGGTATGAACTTTAAACAGTTCTTTCATACATTCACTTCTAATCTACGGATACCAATCCGTCATTTAAAAAAAAAAAAACTATTTAAAAAATAATAGACAAAAATTGTCTATTCTCAACAACAAAACTTTTACAAATATTTGTAGACATCATTTATTATTATAATATTATATACAAATATATTATAAAATATTTTCACGTACAATTCATACACGAACGTACATAGATGCATACAGACATATATAAAATACGCATACTTATTACTATGCGTAAATTTCATTTCAACACATTTTTAAAAAATCTTTATTGCAGTTGTTATACATTTTCCATTCTAGTATATTTATAGATATTTGTTGATCTATGTAAATTCATAGAAGCATTTTCAAATATATACATAAGGTATACAGACATTTATTTTTATTTACTATTTTCTTGCTGTGTTAGTTACTTAAAAATCTTCATTTTTCATATATCGTGTCGTTTCTTTGGCATAAGTCAAATGACGCAGATCATTAGGCAAGGATTTGGGAAAAACAAAAATAAATAAATACCTACATGATTTAAGATTTACTTGTAAAAATATTATATTTAAATAAAAGTTTTAAAAAATTAGTGGGTGAAATTTTATTTTTAAAGTTTAATTAATACAAGTAAATTAAGTTGTTATAAACGTGATGGATACGTCTGTGCCTGGCAAATCGGTGATTTTATTTCATCTAAGAGGAAAAGATAAAAGAGAATGGATATGAAGTAACGATTAATTATCAATAAACTTTATTAAAATTACTGCTATTGTTGTTCATATAAGCGTTTGTTTTCTGAAACTCATTCCTCCCGCTAAAAATAATTCTATTGAATGAGCCTTGACCAACATCTTTTTTTGAAATGGGTTGGTGAAGTAGGCGGAATATATTCAATTTTATGCCGTCTGCCGCGTTGTCAAGTCTGTGTGCTGCATTCAAATCTGCGTTATTAATAAAGAAAAAAAAGTAAGGAAGAAGAAATCAGAAATAAAATTAAAAATGAAAAGAAAATCGAGCAAAATCCTTAGAATCAGTGCCTTATTAAAACACGGTAGCGTTGTAATCAAACACGAGGGTTGTTTTTACCGGTGTTAACCGAACGATACCCTCTGTTTTAAATAAATAAACAGAGAACGTGAATGAGGAAAACAAAGAGAGAAAAAATTTCACAGAAATGTAATTGTAATAAAGAAATAGAAAATAAAGGCAATCGATGGAATGAAATACAAACTAAACACCACTAAACTCAAAATAAAGCTGATAAAATAGAGTCCATATAGTTCTATTTTGCAGATACGAAAATAAACCGGTGGTGGGAAAGAAATGTCCAGTTGATAGTCGATTTGCATTTTGATATGGAGAAAAATATCTGCTAAGGAAATAGATGTATGCAATGTCAAAATATATCACATTTAAAAAAAGACTGAGGCGATATAATGCCCTTATTAAATAATAAAAAATACATAAGCAATAGTCTCTCTAAATTTAATCTTTTGAAAAACAGGAAACATGGAATCTAATTTATAATTATATACTAGATATATATGTTTAGAATTTAAATTTTATCCTTTAGACACGTGAGGAATTGGTGTTTGCCGAGAAACACGAAATGAATTCATTTTTATCGTGGAAAAATATTTACTGTATATCCTGAAATACGGGATACATCGTTGACAAAAGTGTGTAACACTAACAACGTAAATTTTATCTTCCATTCATGTTAAAAAATAATTAAAAAAAAAAGATTAATAATTTGATTAAAAAACAACTACACAATAAAATGACGAATATCAATGAATACAATTTTAACAATAAATAACCGAAAAGAGACAATTTTTTAAGTAGGTTTCGTAAGACGGCCGAGACGTGTTCAATCTTAGCATCTTGCAAATAGGTCACACATTCTCATGTCATATTTTAAGCCGACTGCTGTCCAATGTCAATCGTATTAACATTAAAAACAGTCAAACCAGTAGTGGCGAAAAATAAATAAAGAAAGAAAAAAAGAAAGTCGCAGATTTAATGTAATACGATAGATACACTTTCAATACGAGACAGGCATATCGAAAGTTGAATATTTTCGTTAGATTAGCCTCAAAGAAACGTGCGTTCGCGTTTAGGTGAACGTAGATATTATAATTGTAATATTGTGTGTGTGTGTGTGTGTGTGTGTGTGTGTTTGTATATATATATATATATATATATATATATATATATATATATATATATATATATATATTACATTGTGGCAGCAGATCATTATTCAACCATATAACAGATAACGAATGTCTATTATGTTTGATCAGGAGCCGTTCTAAACTTCATATAGTTAATTTCAGGAGAAAATAAAGATAAAATTTGGATATTTTTTTCATTATTCTCTAATGATCTAATCTTTCGGCTCCCATGAGCCATCTTCAGAGTGGTTATATGAAAATTTACATAAAGATATTCACCATCAAAGATGATATCCAATTATGTTGACATAGAAGATTGCTATGCGGCGATAACGGTCGCGGAATAGCTTAAATAAAACAAGAGGATAATAAAAAATATATCCAAATGTTGAACAATTTTTGTCTTAATTTTCACCCGAAATTAAAACAACTACACTAATATTAGAACTGCTCATGATCAAACATAATAGACATTCGTTGTCTGTTATATTTAACAATATGTTTGAATATATATATATATATATATATATATATATATATATATATTTAATAAAATATAGATTTTATTGCATACCATATCTATGAGAGAAAACTGCTTAACAACAAACGACGTTATTATTATTATGCAAATATAAATAGTGTGAATACATGTATCGACACAGTCTGATTCATGTTTAAAAAACAATCGAAATAGACTGTAGCCAGCCACTGTTGATACCTGTGTACACACTGCTTATATTTATATAGATACGTTTATAACTATATATACATGTAAGAATTTATATATATATATATATACGCATAAAACTATTTGTATACGTAACACAATATATATAACATAAAGATAGATATATTCTAACAATATTTGTTTTATTTTTAGAGTTTTTATGCATAAGTTAGATTCAAATGCTTATTTAAATCAAGAAGGTGAAATATTTTTTAAATAACTGTTGATCGAGTTTTACTGATCGATTAAATTGTTTTAGACACAGTTTATTCGTGTACTGAAAATATATCACTCGTAATCAATACTGAGTCGCTAGTGCAAGCCTACAGATATATACCTATGAACTAATATCTTGTTTTCTTCAAACGCAATACCTCCATTTTTTTAAGTATCTACGGCTCCATAGCAAAAATATAAATTTTTTTTTTAAGGAAACACGCAAACATTCATTGCAAAGATTCGACGAATTCACATACATTCCTATGTCAGACGGAGATAGATAGATAGATAGAATAGATAGATAGATAGATACATAGATACATGCATACATACATACATACATACATACATAAAGATATATATATATATATATATATATATATATATATCAGACTAAGATAGATACTTAACAGACTGAGATAGATGGATAGATAGAAACTTATCAGACGGGGATAGATAGATAGATAGATAGATAGATAGATAGATAGATAGATGAATAGATAGATAGATAATGAACAGCCTGAGATAGATAGATAGATAGATAGATAGATAGATAGATAGATAGATAGACATAAAAAAACTGACATACATAGATATGAAAAGGCAAAGATAGATAGATAGATAGATAGACATAAAAAAACTGACATACATAGATATGAAAAGGCAAATATAGATAGATAGATAGATAGATAGATAGATAGATAGATAGATAGACAATGAACAGCCTGACATAGATAGATAGATAGATAGATAGATAGATAGATATACATAAAAAGACTGACATACATAGATATGAAAAGGCAAAGATAGATAGATAGATAGATAGATAGATAGATAATGAACAGCCTGAGATAGATAGATAGATAGATAGATAGATAGATAGATAGACATAAAAAAACTGACATACATAGATATGAAAAGGCAAAAATAGATAGATAGATAGATAGATAATGAACAGCCTGAGATAGATAGATAGATAGATAGATAGATAGATAGATAGATAGATAGATAGATAAATGCATACATGCATACATACATACATACATACACAAAGATATATATATATATATATATCAGACTAAGATAGATACTTAACAGACTGAGATAGATGGATAGTGTGGGTGTTGAATTTCTGTGTGCATATATGTATGTGGTAAAGCTATAGGGATATATACTTATTTTTCTTCATTTAATTATACGCGTCGATACGGACACGTGTTCTACATATGAGCAAATTTGTGTGTGCGTGTGTGTGCATGTACGCACGCGGTCATGTGTAGATGATGTAGCTCTGTGTGTGTTTGCGCACCTATTGTAAAGCGCGTGCGCGCGCGCGCACACACACACACACATATGAGGAAGGCAAAATTACCGCACCCTATATAAAGATAGATTATGGCGATGAGCAATTATTGACTTAGCATCATATATATATATATATATATATATATATATATATATATATATATATATATATATATATATATATGTGTGTGTGTGTGTGTGTGTGTGTGTGTGTGTGTGTGTGTGTGTGTGTGTGTGTGTGTGTGTGTGTGTGCACACACAAATAGATACATTAATCTGATTTGCTAGGACTCGTGTTCTCTTTGTTGTTGTCATAGTTGCAACGTTTCAACTTCGTTTTCATCGCCACTAATCCTGAGCAAACCAGTGTATAATCATGATAATACGTCATCTGAAAAGTTTAAAAAAAAAAACTATACAAATATTTCTCCTGAATTCTATGTAAAAACGTAAATCAAACAAAATAAAACACAATCACACTGTTCTGATTGGTGTCTGTCCTCCGGTTCATATGATTTTGAACATTTTTTTTTAATCGAATCAAATAATCTTTCGAGTCGTTCACATGGTTGAAAGAACGAAACTGAACGAAGAAAGTAAAGTGTGAAAGAAAGAAAGAAAGAAAGAAAGAAAGAAAGAAAGAAAGAAAGAAAGAAAGTCTGATTTTAGAAAGTGAAACAGAAGAAATCTATTCCATATCATTAAATCAGAAATTCAAGAGAATCCGTTACCTTCCGAAGCTGTAACTGGGAGCTACATGTGGATTTTCCCTCTCAATAATGAAGATTTATTACTAATTAAAATTAGTAATATAAGCTAATCACGACACTGATATTGAACTAATTATTGCAATACCATTGCTACCAAATTATTCTTTCGTATCATAATATATTATGATCATCAATCATTATTATTATTATTAGAATTTAGTGAAGAGCGCGATTTAAGAAAAGAAAAAGAGAATACAGTATTTAACAATGTTCAACAATATTTTGAGGTTTGTTAAAAGATTGCATACAAGCACACAAATATGAAAAAAAAATCTACAAAAAATTTCAAGTCTTTCGACAAATGACACTTGTATTGAAAAAAAAAATTGTACTGGTAATCAACACGTCAAAACAAATGAAAGCCAGCCAGCGTTAATGACATGTAAATGAAACGTAACATGATGCCGATCGTGGTCACAGTGAAATTTTTGTTGGTTGATTAGTTAGTAAAAGGAATTACTCAAGCACTTTAGTATATACCTATGGAGCTCTTCCATCTTATAATACTAAACTGTTTAACTAATTTCTTTTACAAACTGGAAATTTCAAGATGAGCACGCTCACCATCATGTTACGTTTCAGTTGAATGACATTCACGCTGGCCGGATTTCATTCGTTTTGACGCCTTGATTACCATTACAACCGTTTTTCTCTAGACAAGCAATCTTTGTACAAAGACTCGTAATTTTTTGTAAACGTTTTTATATTTTTATAATTGTATGCAATTTTTAAACATAATTTGATGAATACTATCGGAATATTGTTGAATATTGTTAAACACTGTTTTTTTTCTTTTGTTTGTCTTAAATCGCGTTCTTCTCTAAACGTTTCAAAATATTGGCAGAGTTACGTGGATCATTCTGTTTATTATTATTATTATTATTATTATTATTATTATTATTATTATAATCATCATCATAGCTTTGATTGAAGTATTACTGTTATTTTTGTTATTGTTATTATTAATATTATTATTGATTATTTCATTTTTATTACTTATTCAGACTAAATAGTCGATTGGTATTGATGGGTATTGATATATATATTTTTAAGACAAACCTGTTATGTTTATCAATAAATATATGGGATTTGGTTTAAAATATTGTTAAAATTTATCGTTGGAACAAAAATATATAATGAATTAAAATATATAGTGAATGAAAACTTAGCCTAATTGACAACCGAAAAAAAAAATAATTTTTTTTTTTTTGGTTTTAAGTAAAATAAACCTCCTAACATTTAACCAACACACCCACAAATAATGATAAATAGAGAGAGAAAAAGTATTTGCCGGTGTATAAGACACACATTTTGCGTAAAAAAATAAAAGTGGTCTAGGATAATAGAAAATAGAGAAGGTTTTGTCAATTAAAATTGTTCATATTAAATATGTTTTTTTTTTAAATTCGTTATAAAGCAGGAACGAAATTGCTGTGGTGCGTCCTATACAACCAGCAAATACGGTAACTACACAATTTATGGATTGTATTTTTTCAAATAGGTTTTGTTATTATTATTATTATTATTATTATTATTATTATTATTATGTAGATAGTTATTACGTAAATATTATAACTTTAATTTGCAGATTGTAATATTGGAAATTGGAATAATAATTTTTCTATTTCGCCCCATAATAAAACAATATTTAAAAAAGATTCTGAAATATTTCTTTTTAGCGATAAAGAAAGAAAACTGAGTAGATTACAAAATAAAAAAAAGATAAAAAAAAGATAGGAATCGCATATGAGCTTCATAAATATTATACGTAATTTTTTTAAATACATACATACATACATACATACATACACATATATATATATTTATTTATATATATATACATACATACATACACACACACACACATGTGTGTATGTGAGGAGATATAGGGAAAGAGTATGCGTCAGAAAATTAACAACAAATTAAGATATTAAGAAAAACAAATATAATTTTTTTTTAAATTATTAATTGGAAACAACTTCCTACTGCAAGTGCTACCAAGCGAAGAGTTCGTCTATCGGCTACCAGAAGGTGCTCGGGGCCATCAGGGGAGAATTCCTTCTATTTCGTGGTTTGCATCTCGAAGGATTTTAAAAAAGAAAATATTTTATTCAAAAATTGTGCATTATCCAAATTGAGAGAGAGAGAGAGAGAGAGAGAGAGAGAGAGAGAGAGAGAGAGAGATATTCATTCAATAAAACCACACTTGGCCATGGTCTAGATGCAGGCACAGAAGCAATTGCGTACCCGAATCAAGTGGTTTTCATTCATGTTGTATACCAGTTCCCAGATAGCGCCTTTGGACGATCTCTTGGTACTGTGTGACTGCTGACTGGTCTCCTTGATGCCGTTCCAAACGTAATAATATATGAGATTCAAGTGTAAAGAGACCGGAGAATGTGATCCTGAAAAAACTCAGCCAGTCATTTCTAGGTTACGAGAAGATACCTAGAGGAAGACATATAGCTTGTCGTTTAATCTCAGGCTTAACACCGTGTCCGACTAGCCGATGTGGGTGTTGGCATTGTCCCTGAGGAAGAATTTGGTCATAGATCGTGACCTCCGTTGCTCAGAGCACACGGGAATATAACAGACGACGAGAAATTGGAGTGCATCTTCGTGGGTACATCTAACAACGCGCAGTGCGATTTGATATTCGTTCATTTTATTTGAAGAAACTGGTGACGGCTGTTGGCGACTAGTGCTTACTTATCTTTTCATTTTCATGCACGAGAATAGAAGTTGAAATGTTAATGATTGCCCGTATGAAAGAGAAATTATAATGTCAAAATTTCGTGTATCGTGTGAAACATTACGTTAAGTCGTACAATTATGGCCAGGGAAAGATGGCTTCTCGAATACCTGGTGCATACAGATTATATATGTATGCACAGGCCGATAGACACTG
>CAHIKZ030005267.1:705000-832500 GCA_903632075.3 Acanthosepion pharaonis | reverse complement strand
AAAGAAATGTCAAAGTATCCGGTTAGAGTCGAAAAGAATACCATAAATATAAATATTTGTTGTGAAATAAGTACAGAACATATATTGCATTATATGTATATAACGTTTATAAATTACGCCAGCCGAAAGAGATATTAACTTCATAAAATAGAAAGGGTACACGCCGACCCTCAGAGAAGAACAAATAAATATACCCCCCCCCAAAAAAAAAACAAAAAAAAACAACAGCAGACAGTGAGGCTTCGTCTTTTTAAAACACGAAACAATATTTGAGCTTAAAAGTGTCGAGTGCTGTTGTTTTTTTGTTTTTTTTGTTTTTTTTTTGCTTTTCACGAGTTGCATTTGTTGGGTGAACCGAACCACGTCGCATTCCGTGCAAGTAGGGTTCTTTTATCTGCCTTCTGCCAGTTGCAATTAACTTCACACGGTTAGGACGGGATGGCATTCAAAAGGATTATCTTGTAATGTTCAAACCAAACATTTGCGATATCTCTCTGTCTCTGACTCTCTCTCTCTCTCTCTTTCTCTCTCTCTCACACACACACACATATACACACAGGCGTATATGGCTAGTCTTTCTCTGCTCTATCGCTTCTCCAATGGAAAGTGCTGAATGAATTGCATTTCCTGGTTCCACTAAGTGTGACCTTCACGGCAAGGACTCGCCATGTCACTTACATATTAACAAACCACCTACATTCTCTCTGTATTCCATCGGCGAGAAGTAGATTCCAATCAAACTGCTTCTTCCTACGAACCACTGCCCTACAGAGCAGGCTTCCAAGATGATGTTTCTCTGATCAGTACAACCTCAACTGTTATCTTCCCTTCCTACCCTTATAAACTACCTCTTAACATAACCCTCTACCTTGAGTGGTCTCCGGGCCTTATACAGGGTGAAACTTACTCTAAAAAATGATTTAACAATATTCGGTTCGCGTTATGTAAATAATACACTAAACATCAAGAAGTTGTTAATTACGTTTTACTATGGTAGGTAATTAAGCTTTACTAATATAGGCATACTATAAGAAGGGTAGGGTAACAGGTATCTCCGACGATAGTGGAATATTTTAGCCTAGTACAAGATCTGGCCACGTCGATTGTTCTTACTTTCATAGTATTGCCATTCAGAAAAACAGGGACCTGCTTTTTCTCTCAACTATTGCTTGAATAACAGGCTAGACTGGTTTCACTAGCATAAGGCTGCAGTCAGACTAGAAGAATGAATGGATTGAATTCCCATCCGTGGAGAAGAAAACGGGACGCCATTTCATTATATTTTGGAAATTCACAGAAAATAAAGAAGCGGAATCAGTGAAAAACCATGTTCATTTACGTCATAAACAGATTCCTCTAGCTTGGATCCATCGCTCTGTAGTTGTCTGCAACGCATTAATATTGGCTTTGAAATGAAAGTGATCACGTGCCCGAATTAGTCTCGTCAGCATAACTTTTAAAATGGTTATTCTACTGAAATAACTCACTGAAAATGCAATCCATTATTTTTGAAAACAAGCTCTAAGAAATATAATCCTTTGCTACGTTTTGCTTTGGTTTGAAATTTCCGGGGAAGATGGTGCAGGATTTTCAGCATTTTTGCGTTAACAGTTTATGAAAACGTATTGTTTATTCCTCAACTTTTTTTTTTTCAACTAACATTTTTTTTTCAAATATATTCATCTTTTGTTTATTTAACTTCTTCTATCTAAGACAGTTTAATCAGATAAAATCCGAATCTCTTCTCTATGATAGCAGTGTTGCACATCATGTCAATTCTTTTACCATATTTGCTGGCGAAGAATTGATGGTTTATTATGTAGATTATATTCTGATTGAATTACATATTGATTCTTCGATAATGCTACAATGAAACTTATCCATCAGGCAAAAAGGAAGATTCAACGAAGAGATCATGCATTTGCCAAGTATTTTCCGCCGCTGAATAAAGAGTATATACACTTCTTTAATTTATCGCTCATCCGAAATTATAATTTACTGAAATCATCAGCTGAGCGATATTCGTTTCACACACACACACACACACACACACACACACACACACACACACACACACACACACACATATATATAATTTAAAAATTCCACAGACACTTTAAGTTCCATGTAATAAATTATTTCACCACAGCCCTTTTAAAGGACTGTGGATCATCATTTACTTCAAACAAAAATGAAAAGAAAATTTACACATTTTGACGGGCCGTATTAAACATATGTAAATTAACGAAGTCAGGAAGTGAGGGGGAGAGAAGACACACTCACTCATGTCTTCTCTCTCCCCACTCACTTCCTTTCATTTTTGTTAGGAAGTAAAGTCTGATGATCCGCAGTCCTTTTGGTAAAAGGCTGTGGTGAAATAATTTATTACGGAACCTTAAAAGTGGTTTGTTTTTATTTAAATTATTTGCTCTGGATTTACATTGAACTCTCTGATTTTATCCTCCTTAGGTTTACCCACATACGGATTACCTAGTTTTCATAAACTATATATATATATATATATATATATATATATATATATATATATGATAAATATTATCTTTTCACAATCATCTAGTTCTAGGTACAATTCTTTTTTACCATCATTATTTTTATTATTGTTACTATTATGTTCTGAGACATTATTTTTCTGAAATCGATCTAATTGTGCCTTTTTTTCTGTGTTTTATTTTATTACCTATTAAATGAATTTCAAGACTGAACAAATTTTAAATATGAGTTAAAATGGAAACGTGTTTCCAGAGGAAAAGTTTTATTTATACTCATCTTTAATCTTCGAATTGTTATTTTCGTTTTTTTTCCTATTTTCTCGTTTGATTCATTTTGCCTTTTTTTTTCAACACTTGTATTTATTTTTTTCACTTTTAAGTGATGATTATGTTTGTTTTGGTCTTTGTCATTTTCCTGTTGACCCTAATTCTTTTATTTTTCTGTCTTTTCATTTCGTAATGCTTAACATTTTCTTCTGAACTTTTCTTTCTTTCCTGTTCTCATTTTATTGCATTCTCTCCCAAATTCTTTTTCTTCTCTCTTTCTTATATATATATATAATATATATATATATATATATATATATATATATATATATATATATATATATATATATATATATATATATATATATTCTTTTTCATCCCATCTCTTTTTTCTTTACTTTTCATATTTTATTCTTGCCTGTTCCATTGCAAATCTTTCTTTCTTTCTTTCTTTCTTTCTTTCTTTCTTTCTTTCTTTCTGTCTTTCTTTCCTTCCTTCCCATATGCAAATTCTTGTCGTTTCTGCAGTTATCCTTACTAGCTTTTAACATCTTTATAATTTTTCTTCCTTTTTTTGTCGCCTAAGTTTATTCATACTTATTCTACCTCAAGATTTTCTTTCTTTCTTTCTTTCTTTCTTTCTTTCTTTCTTTCTTTCTTTCTTTCTTTCTCTTTCTTTCTCTACTATCGATAGAGTTCAAAAGCGTCTCCCTGTCCCTATGGGTAACGAATTATTTTCCACAAAACAACCCCTTTCTCACAGACGAGACGTCGCAAACTTCTCGCTGATCTATCGCTATTTCCATGTAGTGTGTTCATATGAATGTACACTCCTTACAGTCCTAAACCACACGTCTAAGATCCTCCATGCCATACACATTGTGATTAAGCCCCTTCATTCTATTCGCATACCTTTGGTGAAATATATGTTCCACCCGAACAGCTTCTTCCTATGAATCACAACCATGTCTAACCGATATCCCAATCACTGCAATCATAACCTGTTTAAGCCTCGTGTTAACCGTTACCTTCCTTACATATACTCACATTTTAATTAATACAATGATCATCTTTTCTTTTTTGTCATATTTTTCATTCTTTTTTATACCACAATTATTTCGTTATTCGAATTCATACCATCTTATCGGAATCGATCTCTGTTTTCTATCGATCCCCCTTTTCTGAAAAATCATTAAATCTCTTATAAGATAATCTTCAAAATGGTGAGTAAGAAGTTTTTGAGGGGAGCAAAAAGTCCATTCAACTTTGATGGAGACTTATATATCGATAATGAACACACACACACACACACAGTTGAACGCCTATACATACACAGATATTCACGCACGCACACGAGCACGCATGCACACACCCAGACCCACCCATAATCAATATTTAACAAAAAAGAAAATGATAAAAAAAAAAAAAAGGAAATGAAAAAGAAAAGATTTGTGGAATAATTATTTGAATTTTAATGATTTTTTGCAGGAAAATTTCTAAAAAAATTTCTGTATGATAACCAACTTTCATGAAACCAGATTTTTTGAATCTGATTGTTAATTTTGTTTTGAAAGTCGAATTTGTTTTTAAGAGAATACACTTTCTTTGACAGATTTCCACAGTAAATATTTGTTTTTTTTTCAAAATATGGTTACATTTCAATTTTTTTCTTTTTTTTTCTTTTTTTTTGTTCAAAGTCAAATTAAATAAACCAGCAATTCAAAGTTCAAAAGTCACCGTTGATTCGTGGAGAATTAACGTGAAAGAAAGGAAGAAAGATGGTCTCGGACAAACAGAGTTCCAGATTCAATCCAACCATTCTTACATACGAATTCTTTCTAGGCTCCCTCATAGGTGAAGAGACCGTGCAGGTCTGTGTGCTAAAATGTTAGCGGCAACACTCACAGACACGCGCTGTCTACTCACTGATGAGGCTGGCTATATCAGCAACTCTGTCTGAGCATCGCATCTCATTAGTCACAAGAGAAGATGGTAAGTGAACCTAAGCACTCACGGGAAAACGCAACATTCTCCACATCCATCTCTTATTTCTTTTATACTTTTCTTTCGCCTTTTCACACGTCCTTTATTTCTTTTTCAGTGAACAATTCTTTTTATTCTGTCTTTATCCACCACATTTGTATTCTTTCTTTCTTTCTTTCTTTCTTTCATTCTTGTTCGTTGGCCTACTTATTCTTTCTTTCTTTCTTAATTCATTTGTTTTTCTTTCGTTCCTATTCGTTGACCTACGAGCACAATTTCTTTCTTTCTTACTTTCTTATTTTTTGGCCTATATATTCATTCATTCTTTTTTTTATTTATTTGGCGTATTTATATTCTTCATCTTTCTCTCTTTTTTTTCTTTCTTTCTTTCTCATTCGTTGGCCTAAGTACAGAATTTCTTTCTTTCTTTCTTTCTTTCTTTCTTAATTCATTTGTTTTTCTTACGTTTTTCTTTCGTTCTGTCTTTATTTCCGATTCGTTGACCTACGAGCAATATTTCTTTCTTTCTTTCTTTCTTTCTTTCCTTCGTTTAATTTCTTATTCTTTTTTCCCTTCTTTCTTCTCATTCATTTCCTTTTTAATTTATTTGGCATATTTTTTTTTTCTTTTTCTTTGCTTTCTTTTTCTTTCTTTCTTTCTCATTCGTTGACCTACGTATATAATTTCTTTCTTTCTTTCTTTCTTTCTTTCTTTCTCATTCGTTGACCTACGTATATAATTTCTTTCTTTCTTTCTTTCTTTCTTTCTTTCTTTTTTCATTCGTTGACGTATTTATTTTCTTTCTTTGATTCTTTCTTTCTTTTCGTTTCTTCTTTCTTTCTTTTTCTTTTTTTTTCTCATTCGTTGACCTGCGTATATAATTTCTTTCTTTTCTTCTTTTTTCTTTGGCTTATTTATTCTTTCTTTCTTTCTTTGGCATATTTATTGTTTTCATTCATTTGTTCTTTCTTTCTTTCTCATTCATTAGCTTACGTACACAATTACTTTCTTTCTTTTATTCTTTTTTATTGCTTTTTTCTTTCTTTCTTTCTTTCTTTCTTTATTTCTTTCTTTCTTTCTTTCTTTCTTTGGCTTATTTATTCTTTCTTTCTTTCTTTGGCATATTTATTGTTTTCATTCATTTGATCTTTCTTTCTCATTTGTTGGCCTACATACAGAATTTCTTTCTTTCTTTCTTTCTTTCTTTCTTTTCTTTCTTTCTTTCTGTTTGCCTACCTCTACTCCAATTTTCGTTCTTTCTATATTTTCACTTTCTTTATTCTAAACCTTTTTACGTCTTTTTCTTAAGTACATTCGTTTCTTGTCCTTGTCAATTCTCTTTTGTGTGTATTTTTTTATTAAATAAATACATTTGCAGTTTTTATTTACTGTAAAATAACCTTCATTTAAATATTCAATCGATTTGCCATCAGATTTGCTTATATTAATTTACAAAGAAATGTTGTATACTTTTTAATAAAAGAAGATAAAGAACAGTTAATAGTTACAAAGGATAAGAAGCTGTGGAGGGATATGATCGCCCACGTCCTGATTTGGCACGGCATATAAAAGAAGATATTTTAAAAAATAAAACAAACTGTCTAATTTTGTATATTATTAAAATACTAAATGAATTGAAATTATTTGACGGTTAGCGTAAGTATTTAACAAATCTAATGATGTCGAGTCATATCAAATGCAAAGGGCCGATTTTATATAATACCTTTTAATGTCCAATATAAAACAAAATAAAGTAGCTCAAAATTTAGTGGGGACATAATTTTGTATCTTGTATTCGCTTTTTGAATTTTATTATTGCATAGAGGTGACCACTTTTGGTAGATGCTACCAAATGTGGTCACCTACTCTTCGCAATAATGAAATTGAGCACATTTCAGAACATGAATTCAACCCGTGGAATATTTTATACTACCAGGAATACCCAGCTGGTCGATCAGAAAAAGCGTTCAATTAGAATGAAGCAAAAACAGCATCATGTTTAGATGTAAAGGAGTCTATCTTCTTCAGTTACTTTAAAGTACTTTCATTAAAAACATTTTGAATTGATACAGTTACTGATATAACAGAAATAGGCTGTATTTATTCGATCGAAATTAGCCGAGTACATGAATGGGTAAAACAGGCAACACGAAGATTGACTTCAGACCACAATGAATTTGGGAGTTTTGAAATTCAATTTGCCAGTGTGCTACTAGGGATGTAAAAGAGGATACATTTATAAAGCAATTGTTAAGTTTGATGAAAGTTGGTTGAAAGATCAACAAAAAATAAGAAATAAACTAGTAAAAATCGCCATCTTTCGCTATTTACACTGGCTTTCACTTCATGGGTGAACTCAATTATCAAGTTCAATGACTGTTAATCAATCAACTTATTGTTGGCTACAATTGACTGAAGTTTGTATTAGATTGCTTGAAAATTAAGAGAGTCCGTAGTTTAAAATTTGTGTTGAAATCGATTTGTATTGAAATCGATTTTTCTTTTGTCGCGGTTTTTTTTGCTAAACGCCGTGGCGTACGAATAAAAATGAGGTATCGTTGAGCGGCTCATGATGTAAGTAACCTACATACCGAGTCTGGACTAATTCGGAGGAAAATGTTGATTTATCGATTTTTGATCTGCTTTATTGATTTTTTTTTTAAAGTATCAAATTTTTACGCTAAGAACGCATCTCTTACATTGTACAATGTGTATGCCAATTTTGGTCAAAATCGGTTGGAGTAAAAAGGTAAAAGACTAAAAAGGTATCACACAGACAGACAGACACGCACACAGACAGACAGACACGCACACAGACATCCTCCGTTTTATATATATATATATATATATATATATATATATATATATATATATATATATATATTGATTGGTTGTTTCGTTTTATACGGTTTATCAACACTTTGCAGGTTATTTAAAGTCATAAAATATCAGATTGTAAGAATTTTTTAGAGATAATAATAATTTACTGATACAAGTTTTATTAATTAAAACAGCTGAGGATATTTACACATAAGAGAATATAACGAACACAACTGGAATTTGAACTCGGCTCTACAATAAATAATTCCAAGCTATTATTCATTAAACCACCCGCACATTTAAGCTGACAGCAAGTACCATTCCAAAGCCTTCCCCCATCGAGTTACTGATCATGCTTGACATTGCTTAACTACGGTGATCGTACGAGAATCGGTGTTTCAACAGTATTTCATAATCGAGTTAAAACGCATATAGCCCAGAAAAGGAAAATATTTGATTGTTTGTGTGCGTATGTGTATGTGTGTGTGAGACAGATAGATAGATACATAATGAACAGCCTGAGATAGATAGATAGATAGATAGATAGATAGATAGATGAATGAATAGATAGATGAGATAGATACAAAAAAAACTGACATACATAGATATGAAAAGGCAAATATAGATAGATAGATAGATAGATAGATGAATGAATGAATAGATAGATGATAGATGGATAGATAGATGACATAGATAGATAGATAGATAGACATAAAAAGACTGACATACATAGATATGAAAAGGCAACGATAGATAGATAGATAGATAATGAACAGCCTGAGATAGATAGATAGATAGATAGATAGATAGATAGATAGATAGATAGATAATGAACAGTCTGACATAGATAGATAGATAGATAGATAGATAGATAGATAGATAGATAGATAGATAGATAGATAGATAGATATGAAAAGACTGACATACATAGATATGAAAAGGCAAAGATAGATAGATAGATAGATAGATAGATAGATAGATAGATAGATGAATAGATAATGAATAGTCTGACTAGGGAAAAAATAAAACAAAATAAAAAAAAAGATAAATAATGCTTATGTCCTTTCTTGTATACGGATAATTATCACGCCAATTAGAGAGCGTTAAGGGAAGTCTCCTAGCAAACAAGTGGCAGTTATTTATCTGATGTGTTGTTCTCACAGAGTCTGATTGTGAGGAATTCACCTTCACAAATTTCTTTTGAAAAGTGTCAGCAAGATTTTGCTTTACTTGCACTAAATTTTATAACAGATCTACTTTCACCGATATTTTGCTAATATATCGTTATTATTATTATTATTATTATTATTATTATTATTTTAGCAACCTATCCGACTCTTAGATGTTACGTCCAAGGGATGATGGTATCATCATAATGCCAGGAATCCCCAAAGCGTCATGCGATGCAGAAGGATTCCTGGAAACAATATGGAGTGAGCCAGTCACAAAAGAGACAACTTGAGATTGGTATATTTCTCACATTTACGCTGTCAGGTTTTGGCACCTTCGTATTTTCGTCTGATACCCCTTCACGATATTATTTTTCCAAGGTACCATACCGTTTATCGGGATCCATTCATGCCTTCTCTTATGCGCAAGTGTTATATCAGGGTGATTGCTCTCTAAGCACATGTCAGATGGACATATCCCACATGAGCTTCACTTGCCCATTCTCGGCTATTGACAATGGTGAATGGTTATATTATTATTATTATTATTATTATTATTATTATTATTATTATTGTTTGCGTATGTTATGTGTTCTGATTTGTATCCTGTAAAGCCGGGTCTAAACTATGGTCCTTAGACCCTTATCGGAGAATTGTCATTTAATTGATAGTACTTTTATATCTGGATTGTTTCTTGTAGGGCGATCTTCTGGGCAACATGTATGTTGGTGTTATCTGGGACAATTGTCCATTCATTTTCTTACAAGGCCCAGAGATCCGATTACTATTGATACAGTCTCAGTATTCATTCCCCTGTTAATCTCGATCTCCAGGTCCTTTTATTTGTACAATTTCTCGATAATTTTCATGGTGGTGTTTCTCTCAGATCGTACTGCTATGTGAATAAGCATACACTTCCTGAATTTCTTGTCTTTTATAATAATATCAGGTTTGTTGGTTTTTATTTCCTCTTCAGTTTGAATTGGCATGTCCCAGAGGATAGTCACACCAGCATTTTGGGTAAATGTGTCTAGTTTGTAGTCATACCATCTCTCAGTGGTTTCGATTTTGTGCTTGGAGTAGATATATCCGAAGTTTAATATGGAAACTACATTACAGACAAATCTTCACGATATAGGACCAGGTATGATAAAAACAGCGCAGAGCCTTTGAAGTTGGGTTCATTTAGGAATACCTTCAGTTCACTCCAATAGTCTCCAATTGAAAGTATTTTCAAATATCAAGCTATGCTTCAAAAGTCGTCTTGGCGCTTTTCGTACTTCAAATTTTAAAAGAAAAAAAAGATCTCAGCAGTCGGCCATGATGTTCCCTCACTACACCCGGTCAAGAAAAGAGGTGCACAGTGTGTTAGTCTGTAGGGGACATGCCCAGGTGGTATTGGTAAGTGTATCAGCCCATATAAGACATGCCCAAATGGTTTAGGTCAGGCAAATGACAAGCAGTTATGTGGTACTGAACGAGAAATTATTTAACTCATCTTAAAAAGACAAAACATGTATGTGTTAACAATTAAGATCTGAAAAATTCAAATCCAAATCTAAAGTAGCAGTCAGTTATGTGCCATGCGTTTTACACGCTTAGGCGATCAGGTATCTTTCGATACATGACTGACAAGACAGACTTTTTCCAGCAGTAGGTTGCCATTTCTTTTTGCGGTAGACCAGTTGCCATCCAAGGCTATAGAACCCGGTCTGTCCAGCTATTTACCCATAGCTTGGGGATAAGAAGAGAATTCATGCCTTTCTCAATGGTATTAGCACGTAAGTGAATGTAATGAAATATTATTATTATTATTATTATTATTAATTTATTTCCTTTTATTTCTGGTGTATACTCATTCTTTCTGGGTCCCGACCAGAGAATTAAGGTCAGAAATGTTATCATGACATTTTCCACTGAGCAGTTTTTAAAAAACAAACAACACATACTTTCCATAGATAAAATTCTTCGTAAGGTGTAGGCTCTACTTGTGAAAATTATTTTTTGTATTCCTTTACGGCTTGAGTTTATTGGAATCTTTTCCAATCAATCCGAGGGCACCAACTACAAATGGAATTGTTGATGTCCTCATGTGCCACATTTTTCAGATTTTGATTTCAAGTTCCTTGTATTTTGATTGTTTTTTGAAGATCTTCAAAGATACATTACAGCCTACAGGGACTGCCGTGTCAATAAGAAGCCACATTTTCTTTTTGCAGTCTCTCAGCACAATTTGTCACAGCAATTTATTTTCCAACAATGTATTCTTTTTCTGCATACTAATTAAAATGGACGAAGAAAGAACGAAATATAATTTATACCATCAAGAAACTGTAAGCTCTCATGAGAGTATCTAATATAGTTTACGCATCTATTAGTGTAACATCAGGATTGCTTTCATTAGTAACTGGAAAAAAAAATATCCTGAGATTGAATATAAACGTAAAATAAAAACTCCAATTTCTTATCGCTTCATAATAAATGTATCACGTTCAATTATGCCAAAACAAAATTAGAGATAAAGAACTTATAACATCAAATATATATCTTTGAAAAAACATTTTAGATGACTTAATTTAATGATCGTTGCGTTACAAGGTACAAGTCTCGTAGAAAAACATTAAAATTGTTAGCTGTGATTGTTCTGTCTGTGTATATTGTAAAGTCCCATAAAATTGTTACCGGTCCTATATCCTTAACCAGGTCTGGGTCGTGTTCATAGCAATTTCTTGGAGTTTTCTTTCCGTAAAAATTGCATATTTTCCAATGCAGATATTGGCCCACTCTACCATGTTGTGTTTTATATTCAGTGGGTGCCAACACTGCGCAACCTAACACAAGATAGTCAATTGTTGTTTTTTATTATTATTATTATTATTATTATTACTACTACTACTACTACTACTACTACTACTACTATTGTAAAAGCCAAAATATATTTTTGACCTGTATTTTTAGTAATCACATCCCAGGTTCTAACCAATGAAATAGGGAAAGCGAAGCATGTGATTTATTGTTCTTCCCACTTAATTGAACAGAAGACAGCTCTTAAGAAAAAAGTTTAAATTGAGAAAGATTTTCACTCTATCATTATTATTATTGTTGTTGTTGTTGTTTATGCTGTTATTGTGCTGAATTACTTGAAACAATACACAATGACAGGGAAGGAAGAGTTTTACTGGATCCATGTCGGTTTTAAAAGTGATTGCAAAATGAATTTTTCAGTAAAGAGTTTGGATTAACAGACGAAGTAAACCTAATTCTGTATCAATTACACCTCCTTTCTCAGGATTACTTTGCGCACAGACAAACATACATCCATACTTGTGTTTGACTTTGCATGCGTGTGTGTGTGTGTGTGTGTTTATTCACAGAAAAGCCCATGTCTTACATCTACATGTGATTATTTCGTCATAAAACAATTGCAGGATGTTTATTATTAGAAAATATCTTATTGAATTTTGTTCAGAAACCTATCAACGACCTCAAGATGAATAGATAGGTATCTGTCTGTCTCTACACACACACACACACACATATATATATATATATATATATATATATATATATATATATATATATATATATATATACACACATACATATATATGCATATATATATATATATACACACACACACACACACATATATATAGACACATACATATATATATGCATATATATATACACACACACACACACACATATATGTGTGTTTTTGTGTGTATATATATATATATATATATATATATATATATATATATATATATATATATATATATATATATATATGTATTTTTGTGTGTAAAAGTGAGAAAATATAGGCTTATGGTATGCTATATTTACAAGCAAAATTGCTTAACATCAGGGATAGAGCTTATATTAATATAAATGTGTGTCTGTGCATGTGCGCGCACGCGCATTTGATTGATTCGTTTAAGCTATAGCTTAGAGGCAAATATCTGGACTCATAACTTCCCTAAGGGTATTTGCGCGTAAGAGAATTTAAAGAACCCAAATGGAATTCGAACTCGGCTCTCGGATTAACAATTCCGAGCCATTATCCATTAAACCGCCCAAACATCCAAGCGTAAGGCACATGGTATTCCTAGGCGTTCAGAAATCTAGGTACTGACCAGCTCGTACAAGAACTGGTGTTTCAATGTATACCATGAGACGTATGTGTGTGTGTGTGCTGTGTGTGTGTGTGTGTGTGTGTGTGTGTGTGTGTGTGTGTGTGTGTGTGTGAGAGAGAGAGAGAGAGAGAGAGAGAGAGAGAGAGAGAGAGAGACAAACAGACAGACAGACAGAATCCGTCGAAATAAGAAAATATATAAGAAAATTCGGAAAAGGGTCAATTTTGATATGCATTTGAAATAGCCTAATCAATTTAAGCGCGGGTTCGGGAATTTGGTGACATCGTAAAAGTGAGTTCAATCCTTGGGCTAGATCACAGTGATTCGGTGAAAACGGCATGCAATAAATTAACAGTAGCCAAAAAGAGCACGGCAGATATCCCTAAACGTGAACAGTGGAACGAAAACAATCTAACGCCGTAGATTAAATAAATAGGCGTCTTCGATATTTCCAAAAGTTTAATCGGATTGATAAGCACATGAAGAAGGCCATAGAGAACAGCAGTCGAAACATTGTGATAGCAACACTGATAATAACATCAATTCGAATATAAATCATAATAACAGACAGTAAAAGAAAATCAACATCAGTTAAACAAAACGTCATTAATGTTAAGCAAGATGGTAAAATGTTGATGTTGTTATTATTAATATAATTATAATAATAATTATTATTGTAAAAGTCAAAATATATTTTTGACCTGTATTTTTTGTACTCACATAATGGATCCTAACCAATCTCATAGGGAAAGCAAAGGATGTGATATTTATTTATTTCCACTTAATTAAACAGAAGACAACTATTAAGAAAAAAGCTTAAATTGACGAAGCTTTTCACTTTATTATTATTATTATTATTATTATTATTATTATAATGTTGTTGTTGTTGTTTTAGCTGTTTCTGTACAGAAAAGCCTATATCGTATATTTATTTCGCCATAAAACAATTGCAGGATGTTTATTACGTACAGATATTTAGAAAATATCTTATTGAATGTCGTTCAACAACCCCAAGATGAAGAGATAATTATCTGTTTGTCTATCTGCCTCTCTCTCTCTCTCTCTCTCTCTCTCTATATATATATATATATATATATATATATATATATATTACTATTAAGTTTAAACGAATAAGCACATGAAGAAGGCCATAGAGAACAGCAGTCGAAACATTGTGATAGCAACAATGATAATAACATCAATCCGAATATAAATCATAGTGACAGACAGTAAAAGAAAATCAACATTAGTTAAACAAAACGAAATTCATGTTAAGTATCTGACCTATTGTCTTTAATCGTAATTTTGGCGACGTTTAAGCTTCGTCCCGGCAATAAAACGGTTTGTCAAAGGACGGTTTTTCCATGGACATTATTATTCTAACTAGATTTACTCACTCTTCAATGTTTGTTGTTTTAAAATGCGATGATAAGAATTTTAATAAAATCCTACCATATGAAACTGAATTTATACAAGTTTTTTGTAATTTGTAAATTTACAACAAATATATTAGAAAATATTTTATTGTGGACCGTGTGCGTTTGCGTGTTTGGTGAATTGGGAACACGTGTGTAACTCCTGTTAGAATTTTAAAAGGTACTACAAGAAAATTGCCGGACTTGAATTAAGTCCAACTGAAGATAAAGATGAAAAACAAGACCGATATATATATATATATATATATATATATATATATATATATATATATATATATAAAACAAAACAAAACAATTTTACAATGGACATAGACAATAATATTTGTGTGTGTGTGTCAACGTTTGGTGAATGTTTGTACGTAAGTGTATGTGTGTATAATGTTCATGGCGTCTCTCACAAATGGGAAGACGCGGATCTTCTAAGAGAGCTTACATTGTAGTCGCTGAAATGAAGAAATAAAAAGGAGAACGAGACGAGAAATCGCCCAGTATTTATCGTATAAGGAGAATAATCCCTAGTGACAATTTTGGAATTAAGGAGGAGCTAACTCCGACAATTTAATTGTTAGATTGTTTATCTAAATGATAATTTTATATGTACAGCATTCTAAAAGTTCGAGCTCTAACAATACGAACCATTAATCTAATGCAATGATTATCATTTATCAATTTATTAAGAAATAGATATAAAATTATAAACAGAAAACTTATTTTTATAGTTCTTTATGAAATGCTAAATAATAAATATTGCATTGTAGATGGTTTGCATATTTTGATAGTTTTGTATTCTTTTAAAATTTTGAATAAAAAGATTTCTTTTAACATTTATTGCTTTATAGTTGGCACCTCCACTGGATTTTCAATACCTAAGTTTTAAAATTAAACATTAAAAATGAAAAAGCATTCTTAAAGATTTCATTTTAGTTTTAATTGAAAGGTAAATGATTAAATGTATTATTTCCAGTAAATAAAATATTCTGGTGTATTTCAGATAGAGATTATTTTCATTGGAATGTCAAATAATCGCTCAATTTAGAAAAAAATATAAAAGCGGTCATTTTCTTAATTTTAAGAAATTTGTAAACGAACAAATTTATCGGTTTCAAAATTTTTGCAAAATTAAATTATAGATGTGTGAGATGTTGAGTAGAATTAGAAAATTTAAAGTTAAATTGATGTGATTTGAAATAAATATTACTTATAGAAAGAAAAACAAATAAAAAAAAAGAAACAAACAAAAAAAAAGAAAAAAAAATGGAAATAAATCCACCTAGGCACAGGGTTTACGTAGTGTAAGAAAATATATATTAAAAAAAAACGCTCTTAATGAAAGAGAACAAAAAATTAAGAAGACAGAAGATAAGAACAGCCGTTGCATTTAAATTTTGCAAGATCAAAAGATATATATATATATATATATATATATATATATATATATATATATATATATATATATATATATATATATATATATATATATATATATATATATATATATGTGTGTGTGTGATTTGGCATCGTCGCACGCCAGGGAAGGAAGGGAATTTTAACGCCTTTCTCTATACGAAACACGGCAGCCGCTCATAGAACTCAATTCAGTTTTACTTAAAAGATTAATGCATAATAGCAGTAGGAGCCCCTGTTTTTTTTTTTTTTTTTAAACCATCTTTTCACTAGAGAGCGTAATGACTATATATGCACTAGAGTGCATATATAGTCATCCACAGACAGACTGTTTCGCTGTATCACAGTTATGTATGGCTAGACGCCCGATTGCCTCTAGCTAGGATCGAAACCCGACTAAATTGGCGTCAGTCAGAGATTCTAACTTCTAAGCCGTTAGAGATGAAGGCTTTTGTATAGTCTTCTTATTAGGCACTAATTTAAGATGGATCACTTTTTTCTTTAGTAGGTACTATCATACATGATGAAAAAATTCTCGCAACTTAATTAAAACTATGTTTATCTATTTAACAGGATTCCCAGTTATAGAAAATATGCTCTGAATCGTAAAATAACAAAATGTAATAAATCTAAGATATTATTTAATCAGAAAAAATTTAATTGATTACATCAATAAGATACATTATGGAAATTTGCAAGAATTGTTTTCATTTTTAAAACATAAGAATTTATAGAGTTTTATATCTTTTAAAATTCTGCATTAATTTGTAGTTGCTAGGTGATATTGTTATTAAGTAAAATCTGTATTCATTTATAGAAAAGATTACTACAATTAAGAAACCGCAAGTATTTTAAAAATAATTTTGAATTTTTTTATTTGTGTCGATTTTTGCAAGTATGGTAGTCCATACACGCTATTAACAGAAAATAAGTAGTAGCTCGATTAGATTTAATATTCAATTAAATATTCGATTATTAAATTTTTTTAAGATTGACGGGTAGATAAAAATATATAAATAAACCATTCACGTTGTATTCTTCAAGTAATTATTAAAATTATGTGCCTGTTACATAAAGAGGCCAAACACATATCGATAAATCTATCATCATCTCATAAAATGACCTATCAATGTTAGAAAAAACATTTCAATCAATTAAAATTCAGTTTGAAAAGAGCAAAATATTGTTCTTATTAGAAATATTTAATTTAATTTATGACCTTGGAATTAAAACTAAAATAAAAGGTTCAACAAAGACTCTTCATTTTTCCAAAGCATTTTAAACCTTAGGTATATCTTCTTTATTTTTTTAGGTACTTACTTTATAATCAAAATGACCATCGGATTAAAACTGATACTATAGTCTTTGTATAGAAGGGAAGTAACTCATTTTAAGTTTCGTAAGAGTTTTCTCCCTTGTGCAGAAAGAAACTGATTCCAGAAATATTTATTGAAATAAACAGACTTGGTTGGGTGAGTTTATGATAATTTCCCATTTAGAGTATGATCCCTCACACATCAAAATCTAAGTTAGAAAAAGGAAGAAAAAAATCTCGATTTAATAACACGCACTTACTTTAGGTACTTATTATGTAATCAAAATGACAAGACCATCAGATTAAAACTAATACCATAGTCTTCGTATATAAGGGAAGTAATTCAATTTAAGTATTTATAAGAGTTTTCTCTCTTTTTAATCGGCACGGTGAGAAAAAAGGTCTTTGATACTGTCTGGAAAAGGTACATCGCATATCCTATTTACATGGTACGAGGCTATATTTTAAAGCATTTAAAATATCTAATAAGTGTATGAAATAAGGATGAAACGTATGAAACAGATTATTGATTCCATTTCATTTCCATTAATCTATGTGAAACCATTTTATACGAACACGACAATACGCTTATATTGGAAGCTAACTTTAAGTTTAATGTTCCCAAAATGTCAGTAGGTTGCTAACAATATCTCTTGCTAACCATTCTGACAAATTTTAGTTGTTCAGAACGGAAGAAAAAGATGGAAAATACGTATTTAGATAATTTGCCTACAGTGTTGACTTGATGTACACTTAATACAAAGTTTTTGCAAACACACACACACACACACACACACACACACACACACACACACACACACACACACACACACACACACACACATATATATATATATATATATATATATATATATAATGAAATCAATGAAGTTAAAATGTAATTAATGGCAAATTCATTTCACTAACACAATAAGAAAGCATTAACTTGCTGAACGAAACGGTCCTTGTTTTTATTAATTGTACAATGGATTAGATGCTGGGTCCTTATATTAGTTTGGTGCAAAAATAATGACGTAATGATGTCGTTTTTTGACGTTAAAAAATACGTCCAAAAACGACATTATTACGTCATTATTTTTGCACCAACCTAATAGTTTGCAAGCGCTTTCGATGTATACAAGCCCCATCCTCAGGCATAGGTGTTTTTCCCCCAGTTTCAGATAATTTCAATTAATAAAATTACAAGGCGAAATTAAATGTGTTACTTGTCGAACGATGTTTTATTAAAAAGTGTGTTGTTATTAACAGTTATGATGATTGCGTTTAGCATGAAACAGACTGTCCACATTTATATTGGTATACGCTTTATCCCTGATAATGAGCAATTTAATCCATAAATATAGCATAACTATTAAACTTTATTTATCACGCACACACACACACACATATATATATATATATATATATAATTCACTGACAGTATTGTTTCACATCTCAGTGCGACTGGACAAACGAATGCCTTTAGCTCGGATCGAAACCGAACCGATTTGGTGTTAGTCTATGCTTCTACCTCTGATCTATCTTTACTCGACAGAATGAGTTTGCTAAATCCAGCGTATTGTATTTACAAACAGAAACAAACGCCAAGCAGTCATAGTGCTCCATTCATTTAACTGAAGAGCTTCGCATTTACGCAGGTGGCCGTTGTTTTTATATAAAGAAATAAACGGTTTGACCTTCTACTTGAAAATTCGTAGTGTTGTTCGAGTGGTATCGTAAGAATAGACAGTGAGTCAACCTTTGAGGTTTGTTGCACTTTATCTGATCAGCCCAGAATAAGACAGTGTCGATCAAAGTTTAAAGGAAATCATATTACTGTTTTGTCGGGAAAAAAAGGTTATGTGATGTTTGATGGTTGAAGGTGATTCGAGCGTAATGGCATCTGAGAGAGAAAAAAAATGGTCAAGAAAATGGCAGCAGGGCTGAGGAATATATATTGTTGCCTACTGATGGACCAATGTAATAGCAATCGAAAAGACGAATAGCGATTTTTTTTAGGTGGGGCACACGTGTTGCAAAAATATCTATCTGACCATTCGAAGAACATCATGTGTTGTGCAAGATATCATATAGTGTTTGAAATTTGTGATTTTGTGCTTTCATAGGTTCTAATCACATATTTTGTAGCTGTGTAAATTTGTTTTGCTAATAGTTTATATTACCCGCCGTGCATTGTAGAGTAGGAAGAGAAATTTGTTGATGCTTTTTTTCACTGGCTCTCAGTTTGAAAAGGTGTCTAAATGTATATTTGAGTCTGTACATATATAGTCTTGTATATTTCTTGTTATCAGAAAAAAAAATAATTATCACGTCAGGAGCACCAACTTGTTGAAGGACGGTGTACGCGTTGAGACATAAATACGTGTGTCTCCTGAAATGCCCACAACAAACATGGCAGACAGGGGATGTGTTTCTATGTAAATAAATAAAAAGAAACGACAACAACCAATATATATGAATCAACAAATGATAATGTATTAACAAGGGTTTGCATAAACAATAACTAACCCACACAAGTCTTGAATATTTTTTTTACTCGTGATATGTTTTAGCGACATTTATATAGCTTGACGTAAACTTATTTCAAATTTTTTAAATAAGCAAGAATAACTAACTTTTGTTTGTCACCAGATGTATTATTTAAGAAATACCATCATTTTATTGTAAATGGCATACCAAATTAGCACATATTTCGATACAACTATAGGAAAAAACACATTTTTATATAACCAGTATAGTAATAAGAATATAATCAAAATAAATATGAGTTTGTCATATTGATATTTCATTTTATGAAATTATTTAGTAGTTATAACAAGTAGAAAATTAAAATCACAGCTTCATGAGAAATTCTAAGATTTAAACAACTCTGAACTAAAATCAAACATTTTTTCTGCTACAATAGCACAAAATAAATATTTTTTCCATTTCCATTTTTTTTTATCTGCTACAATAACGCAAAATAAATATTTTTTCCATGTTTACTTGCAAAGTCAAATAAATATGAGTTTTTCATATTGATATAATTTCAATATATGAAACTATTTATAAGTTATAACATCGAAAAAATTAAAATCATTGCTTTATAAAAACTTGAAGGGCTGCAGCCTATACTAGCTTAAAGAATAATTCAGCTCTGACTAATACACTTCTTCTGCAATGTTTATTTACAAGAATATAAACATTTGTGAACCAAATACAATAGTATATTTATCATATACCTTTATAAAGATTTATTATTTACCATTTTATAAAGTAATAAATGTAAAATAAATCTTTTTTATTCAAAAGTATATTTAAAAAATATCAAAATATGTACAAGGAAATGCTGTCCTCATCCAATTTTAGTGAATTTATGTGGCAAGTGTAAATGAAAAAAAAAAAAAAAAATGGCCGGAAAATTGATTTTTTCAAAAGGCATAATTACAGTTACTTGTTGTTATGCGTGTATTTAAATTTGCTTGTTCACAAACGTTTTTACAAATTCATGTATAAAAAGATTATTTTCATATTTATTTCTTTAATAATTTGGTCAGTAATAAATATTTCATTATAGTTGGATATATTTTTGTAATCTTGTAAATATAAAATTATTCTTGTAAATAATCAGCCGATTAAATAAATAGTGTTTAATATCTTAGATGTCAATTCTCAAGAATAAAGAAATGTATAAATTCACTTTCATATGCTTGGGTTTTATTAAAATTCTAATGGTCGCTTTATAAAGCAATAAATATTGCCGAGAGGGGCAAAAGAGTGTACAGTAATAGAGGTGTTAAGGAAATAAGAGTTCTTTTCTTACCGTGAAGGCGTGAAGGTCAAATAATGCCTATTTTCGCATAAACTAAAGTGTATCATAGACAATAAACGATTTATAATAAAAATATAACTCTTTACTTCTATATATTTTTTTTCATTTCCTGCGTGTTTCTTTAGTCATTTTCACTTTACACAAGGCCCCAAAGCCACTCGATGTAAGAGGCTCAGTTTTGAGTAGTTTAAGATTTTATAAGTCGGAAAAGTATCCTCTTGGAAGTCGGTTCCAGAAAATAACACTTCGCAGGAAGAAGGTGTCCTTGTGAAAATTACTTCTTACTGATGGCACCTGGAAAAGAATGAGTTCGTGTTCGCTTTTGGTTAGAGTTGGCGGAAATAAGGAATATAGCTCGTCAGAACTTTTTTTCATGAAAATAGCGATAGAAGTTTAGCATGTGATTTAATGTGAGAGATAATTCCTCAGGTCGCGTAGACGGAAAGTAAACATTGGCAGCTCCAGTACTTCATTTCGGCCTGACCTAGTTGTTATAAAAATACTCATATTAGTGGGAGTTAAGTACTTACTTAAATGGTAGATAAGGTAATTTATAAAGCCTGATGACATTCTAGTATAGAATTTAAGAATGACTGGATTTGTTGCATTAAGTTCTGTCTGTGAAATGAAATTTTAAATGTATCATTATTCAGAATGCTTACATACAAGTCTGTGGGATAGTCTCCCTTTATAAAATCCAACAGAAGTCCGATACAAGGGAATTAACTCGTAATTTATTCGTTGATTTAACTCATTTTGGTTTGGTTTATTTGGCTTGACGGCATATCAAACTCAATGTTTTATTTCATGCCGACAAGATTTTAGGATAGGTTCGTATGAATGGAATATGTATTCTTTATAAGAAATCAGTTTAAGGAGGACAGGTGTCATTTACCTATTTTTGTAAAGAGGGTTTTGTTGAGTGTCAAAATTTGATAGTAATTTTTTTTTCAAAAATGTATTGCAGGTAATATTTTTCTTCAAAAATGTATTGCTGGTATTTTTACTATAAAAGTCCATTTTTTGTACCTTTATAATCTTTTGACTCCATCTTTGGGTTTAATTATGTGTACATAGTTGGGACCGTAACAGTTGCTACCAACCATTAACTAGTTTTAACGGGAAGTAAAAATAGACATGTAATTTTTAAATGAATTATCTCACAAAAAATTTATATGATGTTACTCTAAAAATAATTTTATATTATCAATATTTCAGCGTGTCAGTAAGTGTTGAATTATAAATTTGGTTAATTTAATTTTGATTAATTTTAAATGATAATTGCACGTTGTATTAATTTTTTTATAATTAATTACATTATTTACCTTTCTGGTACGAAAACCTAATTTTAATAGATATTGAAAGCCAAATATCCCAATGAAAGATGAATATTTTTTAAAGAGGTCAATAGAACTAGGATTCATGGCCGAAACGGTAAAGGTGTCGGGTTACCTTCTCATAATTTTCAAAACGCCACTATGGGACGCTCCTTAAGCCTATAAATAGCAAGTGCCATTCTCTTTCATCCCCCTTTTACATTTTTGGCAATTAGTTCGAGATTCGTCTCCAGCTAAACTAGTCGAACTCTCTGCCTTCGGGCGGAGAGGAACCCACACGAGGCTATGCCGAATGGCGGAGTCTGTCTGGGTGGTAGACAGCTATCCAACCCCGTTTTTTACGGGGTCTACGGGGAATTTTTTCCCGACCCTACGGGTTCGGATACCCCACTTTAAATTCGGTCTTGTGCCACATCTGACAGCGTAGGCCGGTTGGCAAATATCCTTTTTTTCCTTTTTCACTCGGGGACGGCAAGATGTAGGTCGAACGGGGGAACGCACTCGCACGTACGCACCTATCACTTTAATTTCTTTAGGACTTTCTACTACACCAAACTACATAAGCACACAACTAAGCGAGGGGTGCATAAATTCATTACGCTAGGGGTCTCAAAATGTCATAATCCCACCCTGGTTAAAGCAGTGTCAAGGGAATAACCGTCTTTATTCCATTAGGCTAGGGGTCTCAAAAGGTCATAATCATGCCCTTTAAAAGCAGTGGCAAGGGAATAACAGTCCTTATTTCATTAGAGTAGGGGTTTCAAAATGTCATAATCCCTCCATGGTAAACGTAGTGTCAATGGAATAACAGTCCTTATTTCATTAGAGTAGGGGTTTCAAAAGGTCATAATCCCTCCATGGTAAACGTAGTGTCAATGGAATAACAGTCCTTATTTCATTAGAGTAGGGGTTTCAAAACAGAACTTAATCCCTCCATGGTAAACGTAGTGTCAATGGAATAACAGTCCTTATTTCATTAGAGTAGGGGTTTCAAAAGGTCATAATCCCTCCATGGTAAACGTAGTAGTGTCAATGGAATAACAGTCCTTATTTCATTAGAGTGGGGATCTCAAAAAGTCAAGTAAAGCTGTTTCAAAGGAATAACAGTTCTTTTGACACCTTTTTTTTTTTTTTTGCTGGCACAAAGGTTAAACATTTCCCTCAAATTTTACAATTAGATCTAATTATGAATGTCGAGCTTGAGCAATATATTCATGCCTTATAATCGGCGCTGATTTATCAAGTGAACATTTCAAATGAACACAATAGTAGTTTAGAGACGTGTTGCGCGTTGCAGCTGACAACAGATGTTGACACATACCGATTGAATCAAACACGTTGGCCAATAAATGATCAATCGCATGAAAACATATTTGAATAATTTTAATAGAATCAGTTTGTTTTTATTATATTTTATTTTAGTTTTTGAAAGACTAATGAGACAGGAAATAATTCAACATTTCTCAATTACCTCACTTGTTATCGTAGGATTAGCGGCTTTCTTCGTCTTGAGTATTCTACTGCATAAACTCATAATGACAGCACTGCCTTCGGGAAATTTCCTTTTAATTTTTAAAGAATAGTAATCGCTACTATCAAAGCCATATAATTTTTTTTTTATTTTTCATAAGGATAATGTTAAGAATAAAATTTAAAAAAATCACTTGGATACCATTGAATAATTGAAAGAGGTTGCAACTGATATAAAAGGTCTTTCCCTTCTAACTCTTCTTATAAAATAAGTTTTTAAAAATACATAGCTTTAATCAATGAATAACGCTGAAAATTTTATCGACATAGGACTATTTATTTTTATCATAGAGTAAATTTTTTCATCATTTTTGTGTTGTCACAACAGTATTGCCAATAAATTAATAATATCAATTCAATAAATGTTTCTTATCATTTTCCACAATATATATTTTTTCAGTTTGACAATTGTTGTTAAAACGAAAAAACAAAAAAAAAAAGATTTGTTCCAATTAAATATTCAAGGAGAGAAAATTGATAAAAAAAAAGAAGAAATTTAGTGGGTCGAAGTATCAGTCAGTTTTTTAATCATCTATTTTTATATTTTTATAAATATGATATTAATATAAAGGCCAATAGAATAAATATAGATTTCTAACTTTTTCGTTATGTAAGGTTTAAAATAATTATTTCTAAACATAAGCTAAAACAGTTTCAGTACTTTGGTAGTTTGGTCTTCTGTATTTAATTAATTTTGAGGTAGTTATTTTTAATTTTTTTAAAGTGGAATAACTGCTATCAATGGAGCTGTTAATGGGCGGGTTATACCTTACTGTGTTGAGATTTATGTTTCATTATATTTTAAGTATAAATCATATAATAATACTGTAAAATTCTGATAATTATTAATTTTACTTATTTTCTTTTAAATGAAACTATAGGAATTACATTTGTTTTAATAAGAGTTTTCTTTTTTTTTAAATGTCCTAAAATTTCTGTCATCATTTGTCCATTAAATTTTTGATCACAGATTAAACGGTAAAATATTTTTGATATGTCTGTCAAACTCATGGAAATATCCAATTTTATTTTTACGCATTACACTTAGGTAATTATCTTTCAAATAAAAGCAAAAAAAGCAGACATTTGAATCACTTCAGATACGTTTACATTTCCCCGGAAATATATGCAATACATGTCGTAAAGATTCGTTTTATGTAAGGGAGATAATTCCGATTAAAGAAATAATGTCCGTGAACCAAAATCATTTAAAGTAACTTCCCTTGTATACTAATGCTTTGACATTTTTTTGTACTTTGATTTTATCTTTTTATTCAATTTATTTATTTTACTTTTTTATTTCATCAGTTTAAGGGCAAAAAAGTCACAAGTAAGAAATTGATAAAATTCTAAATCTAATTTACTTGTATGCCATATATGTTTCAATATCATATTTCAAAGTCAGTCAAATTGGGTGAGTGCATATATCTATGAGCATGGAGAGGAGATGGGTGCCGCCAGGCTATCTGAAAGTCCACCGAAAGGATAATGAGGAAGAAGAATCAAACTAACACCATGCCAGATCGGTCGAAGCAGAGATCAACAACGACCGTGCGTCCCATAGACTCACTCCTGGATGGACGTGTTAAGTGGGCGAGTGGAGAATCTAAAACACCAATCAAGCTACCAACAGAGGGAACGTGGAGCGTTCGCGCCCACTATGCTTTCAGAGAAAAGTAGACGGAATATGACAACGCCGGGACTTCCTGTGAGCCACCGCCAACAGATCAGACTTGAGAAGTTTCTATTTCATCTGCAACCAGCATCCTCCCGACGATTGATGCAATCGGGGGGGGGGGGATGATGAGGATGATAATATATGTATGTCATGTACATGTGCATGCATTAAAGGGCGGAAGTATGTGTAAGTTACTCAAGTACAAATCAGACCTACCCATATAGACTGCATACGCGATTACAAAGTCGGGCATTGTGTGACGGACGGAGAATAAAAACTTCTCTTACAAATAAGAGTGTCCTTACTTTTTGAGACAGATCTATCTAGAAAAAAGAAAACTTGCTATTTAAGGCTGGCTCAAAGTACTGGCAACTCGGACAGTGCGCTATCAAGGACGGGAGCACTGTCATGCCGCCATGTCATATATTGATTTTCTAAGCATAGCTTAGATGTGGCACAAGGCCGAAGGTATTGGGCACCCAGTGAGTATCGAATTCACTATTCAGTTGTAACTGTTTTAGCGAGACAAGCTTGCTGACCATTACACTACGCTGAGGTGCCTTGCCGCCATGTCATATATTTGGGATCTTCCAAAACTAAAGCTTGTAAAAACCTACTTACAGTCTTCCATGACTCAAGGCAGATTAAATTCTTTGGCTATTTTATCAATAGAAAATGATCTTGTAAAGAAGATAAGTGTAGAAATTGCCATGAAAATATTTGCAGATCTAAAGACCAGAAAAATATTTTAGACAGAATAATTAGCTTTGTATTAACTTGTATATTCTAATTCTACATTTTCAGTATTTCCATTTGTGAAAATTAAAAGAAATACTTGTAAGTGCGCCGAAATTCAGCTTGCCCGTGGTCCCAGCAACCTTAGAGCTATCACTGCTGCCATTTAAGCTATAGATGGGGGGGGGAATATATGTATCCATGCCTTTCGCAAGAACTTTTGCGTGAAAGACGAGGCTGAAATTAAACACAATTCCCTGTTTTCAACCTATGTGCTGACATGTGCAGCGACTATATCGATTCAATTGCTACGTCCACTGCAAGAAAAGTTACTTCACGGTGTCGTGCCAGAAGATTTTTTATCGTCGGAATCCATTTTGCACATTTAAAAATCTACTCTTCGTTCATGCATTGAATACTGTTGCCACATTTGGTTTGGTTCTGCTACTGTAGATCTAGAGATTCTTCATAAAGACCAAAGAAAAAACTGCAATGTGATCGATCCTGACCTGGCATCACGACATCAGTCACTTTCTCCCCAACGTGACATGGCTTCTCTCTGTCTTTTCTACAAATATACTAATGACAATTGCTCTACGAGCCTTTTTCACTGCTGCCCTGAATATATGAATTTAAGCGTGCTATTAGATTGGCATCTAGGTCCCACCCGTTTACTATTGAAATAGGTAAATTCGACCGGCACTTCTACTCCAACAATTTCTTTTCTCGCAATTCCCACCCGTGTAACACTTTTCCGTTTCTTGGCATTGTGACGTCACCCCGTCTGTCTCTCTCCGCGCCCGTGCCGTCCTATCCTGTGACGACCAATGTGACTTGGTATTGGTCGCGGCACCAAATGTGATGTTCTAACCCTTGGCTGATTCGGATGGGAATCTGGTTAGATTCGGTATCAGCTTTGTCGTTCCCAGCTCGCCTCCAACGTTTGGTTACCGAAGTAACTGCTTTGATTTCTAGTCTAACCTACCCACGTTGTGATTTGATCTTAGGTAGACGAAATCAATCAGTCGCCGGGCCGTAATGCAAGCCGAGTCTGAGCAAAGGCAACACCGCACAAGTATATGTAAAAGAAAATAAAGTAACAACTCGAAAAGTTCAAATGTGTTAAAAAAAGAATAAAAATATTTTTATATCTGCTTTCTGAATACAGGACTGCATCTTTCTCCCAAACCGCTAATATGGATACGTGGCACTTTGCGTTTGTTAGGCGAGTCTTAACATCTTAAGTTGTTTTTTGAAGAAACTGGTTTTTAGTGTATCTTCAGGCGATATTCGTAAAACTTGTTTTGGTGGTGTGAGTTTAAGTCGTTCTTCAAAAATAAATTGTTCTTGGTTAGAAGTTGAAGTCGGGATGCTTGGGTCTTCAGTCAGATTCCTGCGAGGAGGGACTCAGAGCTCACAGCTCAACTCTGCGTCTCTCTCTCCAACTGCTTTCTGTGTTACTGCCGTCCACTCGCTGCGACTCTGCTTACATTGACGCCGACCAAAACCGGGGTGGGCCTGTCGGGGTTTGAGGTTCCTTGATGATTCTAAATCCCCAATAAGGATTTTCTTTCTTTTCAGACAGGAAAATTTATTACTTTCCATTTTTGGAAGTCCATTACTTTCTACTTTAAGGGAATCGTCCTCCCAAATTCTTCCTTTCTCATACTGGTATCTCACATCAATCCCCTCAGAGGGCGTCAACAGGTTTCCCTTCTTTCTCACATGTGGTATCTCACACCAATCCCCTCAGAGGCGTCAACAAGCCTCCCCTCCTTTCTCATAGTTTACCTTCGCCTACCGCTCACGCCACCCTTCAGCCAATGAACGCCAAGCAGAGTAGGTGTGGCTAGACTGGCCTCAATTTAAAAATTTCGCTCAAAGGAAAAAAAAAATTATCTTTTTTTTTTTCTTTCTTTCTCTTCCCCGAGCAGACCTCCCGCGACTCGTAGTGTGGTCCCTAATCTCTATCTTAACCGAATTTCATCTGGAGTTCGTCAACGAGATTTTCATCAAATCATCATTGGGTTTGGTCAAGTGAATCTCTTTGTCTCGTGAATGCCTACGTGCTTCCGTCGCCAAAATCTGTCCAGGCAACAAACTCTTATCATGGCCAGCCATAAAACAGGTGTTTTTTCCCAAACCAAATGATATCTCCGAAAGATAGTTAATGATTTATTATTTTCCCTTTCTTTTCCTTTCTCTCTGTGGGTGGCCTTTCTCGGTCAATTTCTTATCGCCTTAATTATTTCAGCTTCTTCTCGCCTTCTTATCGCCTTAATTATTTCAGCTTCTTCTCGCTTTAACTATTTCTCGCTTTTCATTTTCACGCGACCGCTAAATAGTGTCACAGCATCCCTTATAACAATTTAAAGGCAACTTCAATCACCAACTTCTGTTTTCTTGAATCCTCTTCATCTTTTGTCCTTTCCTCAATCCTCCCTATTCTCAGTCTTCTCTTTCACTGACACTCCTGCTTAAAAAAGGAGGCACGGTGGAGTAATGGATAGCGGCTTAGGAGGCACGGTGGAGTAATGGATAGCGGCTTAGTAGGCACGGTGGAGTAATGGATAGCGGCGTGGATTGAGGAATCGGAGAGCCGAGTTCGAATTCCAGTCGAATCAATTACATTCACTTACGTGCAAATAACCTTACGTGCTGAATCCTCTTCTCCCTCCAGCTATGAGCAAATAGCAGGGCAGACTGGGATCGATGGCAACTGATCTAGGAGAAGGAAAACTCTGAATTCAAAACCTGCGGAGGGTCGTTTGGGGACCTTGTGGCACGTAGTGCACCAGGTCTCTGTAATCGGCCCCTCAAAAAGTGTGGATGGTCCTGCACGAAACCTTCACTACTATAATCAAATCTCATGTGCTGTACATGCGGGTTGGGGACCGCTTGTGAATTCCAAATTCCCATGAAACTCCAATATTGGAGCCGGCTCAACCCACCTCGGGTGAATGCCGTTACAAGAACAAGAAGAAGAACTCCTGCTTACTAGTGGCACTACGACCTTACAAATTGAACGTATCAAAATTAAGCCAGTACAAAAGCCTAAGTATCTAGTAAGTCAGAGGACAGAAAAGGCATTGAGATAACGAAAGTGGACTTCCAAAAGCTAAGCAAAGCATTAATAAACAGGAAAATCTCGTTAGAAACAACAAGGAAAAGATTCCTGTTCTGTCATTCTATATGGATGTGAATGCTAGAGGCAACAGAAATGTGGTTCTACGGAAGCATATTGAGGATACCATGGACTAGACATACAACAAACGAGAAAGTGGAAGAAAATGGAAACAAAAAGGAGCGTCAGTTGAAATTTCTACTTCACAAAATAAGGAAAGACTGCTTGGAAAATCTGACACTCACAGGATATATTGAAGGTAAGAGGTACAGAGGAAAGAATCACATAACCTACATAACGAGTTTCTGTAAATGATAATTTTTAAGAGCTGATACTGGTAAATAAAAAAAAATGGACATTAATTCCGAAAACGGGGGAGACTTTATTAATCATATGCATATTTCTATTTTCTTTGTATGTTGAATTAAAAAAAAATACTATTCGTCACACATGTACATTTATTTCGTAATTATATCTGATTCTCTCTTGTCTAAAGTAAGCAATTTTAAATCAGTAACAATATTTAAACGGAAATTCACGCGTCAGATTGCTCACAATTTTTAATATAGTCTGAAAATGTCACCGACCTGAAATCGGTTAATACTAATTTTATTGCAAAAATAATTTCATTCAACAACAGTGTGTATTTGAATTAAACACACGCACGACCACACACAGGTATAAAAAATAATCAATTTCATTATACTTTCAATTCTTAAATCAGTTTATATAAAAGTATCATATAGGAAGAAAAGGAGTAACTAACGACACCGAGGTTCAAGCGTGACACTCTGGACTTATGAATATGTTTTCCACCAGGTGTATAAATAGCGGTGTCAGGCTACTAACTGCAGTGATTATTGAGTGACTATTGAGCGGAGTTATCCAGTCGAATTAGTGTGAATTAGTTATGTCCCTTTATTATATATTGTCATATAGGAAGAAAATGAGTAACTAACGACACCGAGGTTCAAGCGTGACACTCTTGACTCATGAATATATGTTTTCCGCCAGGTGTATAAATAGCGGTGCCAGGCTACTTACTGGAGTGTACTACGGGTTGATTCTTGATCGGACTGCAGTCGATGATTAGTTGAGTACGATTGTTCGTTACGAGTTGCTTCCGAATGGATTATTAGTTGATTACCTGTTCAATGTTGACTGACTATTGAACGTTAAGCGAGCCGGGCTACTATGAAGATATACACTGAATATGTTAATAAGTTTGATTGACTCTCACTTCTTTTTTTTGTGTTACGTATTTATTTGCACCTTGTAATTAAATATTATTTATTTAACATTAAAGACTTGAGTTGTAATTTATCATTAATGCCCACCTATATGGGTCGCAAAAAAAATGATAAAATATTTTTAAAATATAACATTTCCGTGTTAATTTACAGTGTAACACCCGTGCTCAGTTCTCATTAAAAAATTCCAGCATACTTACATTTATGTATAATTTTACATGTTCCATTCAAATCTGGCTTGAAAAAAATTGATAAAATCTACCGTTTTGGAGTTATCGTCAGTGAAATTTCGAATTCTGGCGTTGTTTGCATACATTGGCTGTAGAATAGCTATCAGTGTAGATATCATTGCGCAAACTGAGCGTGTCTACGTAAATAGTTCTCGTGCGCAGTAATTGATACAGATTTATACAAGAAAGATCAATTCCGCGCTTAGCTTTCCGTAGACTTCCGTGTTTAGCTTTCCAAAGCGAATGTATGCTAGCAACGTCAAAAATGGCTGTCGCCAACGATGAGACTGAATCCGAAATTTCACTGTCGATAACTCTAAAACGATAGATTTTATCAAGTCTATCAAGCCAGATTCGAATGGACCATATACAATTAGATATCAATATAAGTATTTTTTAAAATTTTTAATGCGAACTGAGTGTGGGTGTTACACTGCAAATTAACCCCTTTCCGAGTAATAAGAAATTATATGAAAGAACATTTTTTATTCTCCTAATATTCAGTTGAAAGAAGTCTTTCTCCTCAACATGACGAACACGAATTTGCCTCAACAAATACGTTCATACGATTTGATATAAAGTTATAGTGACGTCGAGATTAATGGAGTATGACGTGGAAACACAGGGGTAATTTTAACGAAACAAGATAAGGAATTTATTTAAGAATTTACACGCTCCAGGAAAATAAATCAGAAAATTTTATAGTCCATAAGAGGAAATGGTCATACAACTGATTAAATAATATGGCATAAATTAATATTCAAAAATGTTTAAAACAAAGATAAGCGGGTTCCTTGCTCTTAGAAGTGATATATAGTTGTATACATTCAAAAGTAGGCAAAATGGTGTAGTTTGAAATACTTCGCTTTCTTGGATTGTTGAAAGGAAATTCTTTGAAGTGCCACGAGCTTAATTAATAGGCCAATAATATAATTGGCGAGTAATTTTACATCAAGGCTATATGCTGTGAAGAGAAATAAATCCTTTCACACGGCCTTAGATACTCTTCTTTTATTAACTTAATTTTTCTCCTCATTTTATGCCAAAAAAAATTTCACATAAAGTCGCTGCTTTTTTTCTTTATTCTTAGTTCAACGGATACTTTTTGTGAAGGCAATGTTTTCATTGTTCCAAATCAATTTCACATAGGCACACGAGTTTATATCCTCCATTTTCTCAACTTGCCGTCAATCTCTGTGAAGGTTCAAAGAATAGTTCACATAGGCACGCGAATTCCTTTCCATCTTTTTCCTCAACTCACCCGAGTTTGAAGAGAATGGGTAAAGGAAGCTATTATTTCGTACTCACTAAAAAGTTTCGAATTACATTCTTTCAATAGATATAATCGCTAGTGAACAACTTATTTAACCGTTTCTGAAAGTTTAATAATTTACGTCTCCCAGTCACTAATTTGTCACAATAAAATTATTTAAGTCTTTCTCAATAATGTTCAACATCAAACAACTTACGCTCTTGATTTTTTTAGTTTAACGGAAATTGACCTAACTTTACATCGTAAATTGAAACCACCAGGGGACATAATTCAATGATCTAAGGGAGAGAACCTCCTATATTTATTCAAGGGACGCAATCTTGTCACAACGTATTTTCATTCTTTAAATTAATATCGTTTATATAGAGATAAATAAAAATATTGTAGTCAATAATTTTCACTTTTTTTGCAGGAAGAATACAAACTAAAAAAAAAAAATGTTTTTTCCATCAAATCATGCAATAAAATAATATGAATTACAGGTATATTATTATCAATGGGAATATATTTTAACTATTTTTAAAATGTTTTATTTCTTTGTTATTTTTACACAATAGGTTGTTAAGAGAATTGTTTTTGTGAATATTATATAATGACGTTAATACAATAATGCTTTTTTGCAATCACATTCTACAGAAATATTTTGCTTCTTGCAACTTAATTTATTCCGTCCAATTTTAGGATTAATATCACTGAATTTATTGCTTTTATTAAAACGTCCTGACATTCTTTCTGGTTTTTTTTTCTTTCTATTATTTTTTTTCTTTTTCTTTTTTACGGCATATAACCCACAATGGTTTATTTAATGCCAACAAGTTTGTTTTGAATTTTTATTGCCGGTTATATTTTTTTCAAAAAATGTATTGCTGCTAATTTCTTTTTCAAAAATTTATTGCTGGTAATATTTTTTTTTTCAAAAAAAATATTTTACAAAGTTGTATTGCTGGTATTACAATTTATTTTTGCACTTTCATAGTGTTTTGACCCCACTTTGGTTGTCAACTATTTGCCCACAGGTGGGAACTTAACAGGTGCTACCACGCCGGTTCAGGGTGGACCTGGTAACAGCAAAAACCTCCTGATCAGAAGCCTTGCTGTCGGATGTAGTTTATTGTCTTACCCAGGACATATTCGTTCCCTCTCTCTCAGTAGTATATATTATATAAGTTATTCTTTATATAAAATTTCGTATATTTTTCTCCTTCTACTCAATAAGAACACAACTGTTTGATAAGGTCGCGGAATTAAGTGAAAATATTTCACCCTCGTAAAATAAATTTTAGAATACATGGGTGCCCCATACCCACCATGAAATTAGCCTTCTGTTGATTCGTGATAAGAGAAACGGTGATAAACCTTTTTCCGGTGGGCAATGTTATAACGAACCTATAAAGCCATTCTGCAAAAATGGTAAAGTGAATGGATGTCAAAACGAGAAAGCTTTATAATTACTACCGCATGCTGCATGTTAAGTCCGATGTTGATAGCCTGTATATGTCCAGATTCGAAGAAGTTAGAGTATTAGTTCAAATAGAACTATCTTAATAAAAATCATCAATCGGTTTTCATAAATACATAGAAATTACAGAAGACTGAATGATGATCTGTGTCTAAGTATATGACAGGTGTAAAAAAAAAACTTTATTCTGTAATGAAGGAAGACAATAATTTCAAAAGGTAATTTTAAGTGGATAAAGAGGAGCAAGTAAGCCACAGTCCAGGAATCAGCGACAAAGAAACCATAAAAGAAGGCAAAGGTAAATGCAATAGAATAAATGCAGAAATGTTGGCAAGATAAATCAATTCATGGTCACTCAATGCCAAACAATCTGATGTAGAAAAACACCTTACCCATCATTAATTAATATTGCACGATTAAAAGCTAAAACCGAAGGTTTTATTTTTACTGCGCAAAATCAATGCATGCTAACTATACATCGAGATAATATACTGAAGAATTGTTTTGATCCCAAATGCAGATTCTGTGAAGAATATCCAGAAAGATTTCATCATCTTACATCAGGTTGCACAGTATTAGCATCCACTTAATATAAAACACGGCATGGCAAGGTGAGCCATTATCTGCATAGAAAAATCTGAAACTTTTGTGAGGAGTATCACAAAAGTTAATTTTGTTAGAAAAATTTAAATCTATTAAGCTATGCGTGTTGAGTTTTTAAGATAAAACTTTAGAGAGTGAATAATATAGAATATATCTTGAAAATTCACCTTCATTTAGGAAGAATATAAATATAGAGATTGAGACTGACATATAAATAGTCGTAAAAATAATTTAAAAAATAAATCATAATAAAAAAGTGAATCATAATAGCTGAAAACCCAGATGTTAAGAAATTTTATATTGGAAGCACAAATAACACTTTTAAATGAAGGTGATATCAACATATTTCTTCCTTTAACAACAATGGGTATCGTAATCGAATATTCATCTCTAAATATTTTGGTATTTAAAAGAAATCAATAACCCCCCGCACTGTAATATGGACATTATTAAAACAAACGAGAATTTGTAAGCCATTAAATTACCCATGACCCCTTTGTCTACATGAAAACTACATATTATTAAGTTTCCAAAAATAATGATCTATTAAATCAGCGGAATGAACTAGCTGTAGTAGGTATTGTGCAATATTTACTTTAAAATATAGTAAATAGAATTTTTCATTAAAAAATATATACATTACAATTATAGATCCATTATTTTATTATATATAATGGTACATATAATATTTATTTAATTCCTTGATTTTTACTTTTAATATTGCCATGTCTTATGAATATAATAAGTATTTTAATGTAATATAATATATAAAAATGATTTAATAATAACAAAATCCCCTTTAAATATTTTAAAAAAATCCTAAAATTGACCTTTTGTTGCATATATATCCCTCTGATTATTTAATTGTATCTAAAAATTATATTCTTAGCCAAAAGTAATGGTAACATGTCTAAAAATGACAGACAATGATGAATAACACACACACACATACACACCTACCCTCTAACATACAATTTTTTCAATTTTTTACTTTAGCTTTGATTTGTCTTTTGATTGGCCCCACAAGACATAAGGATAAAATTTTGAAATCCTGTTCCCCTCTACATAAATCTTCAATAAAATACCATTCTCTGTAACAGTGCATTTCTTACCTCATTTGATTATGATATACGGAAAAATATTCGTGAATATGAAAGGATTATGATAAAAATATCATTTCCACATACTGCTTAATCTGCGAACGAGAGCACAGTCATCCACAGTCATTCATTTGATCCATTTTGAGTGAATATTTATCGGAAATATATTACTAAACTCAGGTAAAAAATGAAGATTTATTGTTCGGGCAAATTTAAGCAGTCTTCTGATCTAATTTGCAGCTTTTTTCTGAAATTGTATTTCATTTCAGTACAAACAGTGGCCGTGGTTATTGCAGTTTTTTTTTCATCTACAAAATCTTGCATCCATTTGACGAAATACATTTATATTATTTCTGTTTACCAAAATAAAACTATTCCAGAAATTTTGCAGCTTTTGTTATTCTTTTATTGTCTTTCTTTTTAAGAATTCCCCTCTCCAAAAAAACTCAAGGAATTACTAAGAGTTTGTGTATATAAGGAATAAAACAATATTAAGGAGAGAGAGAAATAAAAGAACAGGCATCAAGAAGAGACAAAATAACAAATGACATTGGACGTAAATTTTTGAAGATCAAAGTTGCCTGGGAAGCATAAAGACGGAGGAGGGTTCAACAAGCGATAAATACGAGAGAAATTGTTTGCTTAGAATTTACGGTTATATCTTGCCATTAAAGCTGTAAAATGACGATGCCTTGTCGCCAGTCTAGGACGACGCTTAAGTTTATAAACTCTATGTTTCATAATGTTCTTCAAAGCATTTACTATGAACGTATTTCAAAATGAAATTACAAAATGACTTCACATTAATGAGAAAAACGTTAGCAATTTAAAATGTATTTTTTTGTTTATTGTGCTTCTTTAAAAAAAAATTAGGTATCTTTGTAAATGATAGTTGTCAGAAAAGTAAATATTTCTCTAATCAAAATCATCGAATCTCTTTTTCATACGCACAAACACTTAGAATCACACCCGACTGCCATGCTGGCAAGCAAATCCATATTACATATTCTTCTACGATAGAGATAAGGACCAGACATAGTTACAGTGAGAGATAGTTAGGGGAGGGAGAGAGAGAGAGAGAGAGAGAGAGAGAGAGAGAGAGAGAGAGAGAGAGAGCATAATGTGATGTGATCATTTTGTCCTTTATCTTTAACAAGGCCAGCACGGTGGGTATAGCACATTTTCGCCGGCTAATTATTGCGCCGGTCTTCTTCAACGACGGACTGGACTCGTCTCAGAAATAGGCGATGTCCACATGAGGTAATTTTGGATTTTTTTTCTGTGTAATTTATATTATCTATCATAATAAATACATTGAGCTCTCTTTGTGGATCAGTTTTAATATTTGATATTACCAGGATCCACCTGGATTATATACCAACGGATCTATTATATATATATATATATATATATATATATATATATATATATATATATATATATAGTGCTGACCGTATTTGGAAAATAAAACATTCTCATAACTCTAGATAAATACTTAAATCAATCCATACATTCAGTTGATAGTAAAAATAAAATGATCCTTGATAATGGCTAAAAGTATAACCGAAATCGCTCGAAAATACAGAACATTCGGTCAATTTCTACATAATTTATGTCCAGAAAAGAAGAAAAAACTTAGCCTCATTACGTTGTCAGTCGTTATTAATAAAACTTATGTCGGGGTGAATAGACCTTAGTAGAGATAGGTATAAAAAAAAAGAGACACTATTTACTAAGAGCTTCAAGGAATTGTGGAGAGCCATGATTGTCAATAATATGAAGGCACACGGCATATAAAAAAAGAAGTTGAAAGTGAGAATTATATAGTTCGCCATATAGTAATATGATTTCTCATATATCCTTAGCAGAAATATAAATTATTTTTCCTTTTAAGTCAATTTAATGACCTAATATTCTTAGGAATCATGTTTCCAGTCCTATCTTTGGGTCAATTTAATGATCAGAGATTTTCAGGAAGACCTTGTCTCCAGCCCGCCTTTGAAGTGGCAACCATAAAATTTTGTTAGGGATTTAGATAATCATAAAACTGACCACCTCCAAATCTGAATGGGTGGTCTCCTTTGCCGAAACAGAAATGGACGAATAGAGGTGGTAGGACCCCAGCTGGTGTCCATATAATGAGTAGTCAGTCAGGAGCAGTCAGTAAGAAAAGGACCAGCAGTGTGTGAGTCAGCGATCGCTGGGTCGGGGAGTGAATGTAAGTTTTTTTTTTTTTTTTTGTGGCTGGAAGTTAGCAAGATTGCAGTTCCCCTTCGCGAAGCAGAAGGACGACATTATCGATTAAGTGAGAAATCATATTGTTTACTATTTCCCAATCAGTGTCTTGAAAAATATTTGTTGTTATTCTTTGTGAATTAGATCATGGTCAGTGAAACAAACCTGTGAACATAGCAAGCCGCGTATATATACGCGTACAACCGACCTTGGATGTCATCAAAGCTTGTTCAGTGATGTGTGGAGGATATCGTCACACACATTAGCGCTATAATTTTCTGTTTCATTATATATAAAATCATCCTGACTTGGCATCTCGACTTCAGTCAATTTCTCAACGACATGTGGCTTCCCTCTGTCTTTTTCTACATGGCAACTGCTCTGACGAGCTTTTCCCCTGGTTCCCGAACTGCGTTAGTTTAAGCATTCTACAAGTTTGGCATCTAGGTCCTACCATTTTACTGTTGAATTAGGTAAATGTAACCACCATTTGTAGTCCAGCAGTTTCTTTTCTCGCACTTCACGCCTGTGGATCTCCCTTCCGTTTCTTGGCTTCCTTGATAATCACAATCTTCAAAAATTAAATGCAGCGTCAATCGCCATCTTGAAACCAGTAAATTTTTTATACTTTCCTCGGTCCTTCCTATACCCAGTCATTTCTCATACCTTAACTCTCTGTAACCCCTGCGTACCATTGGCATTCCCGCCTTGCTTGGGGAGAAATGATTAAAAAAGATGTATATATAATTTATTCGAAAATTATAACATAAATATGTTATAAAATCCCTACAAAAATAGCCATTTTGTTTCAACACATCTGGTGTCTTATCAAGTGATGGTGTTAGGAGTGTTGAAACAAAATGGCTACTTTTGTAGGGATTTTATAACATATTTATGTTATAATTATCGAATAAATTATATATACATCTTTTTTAATCATTTCACCCCAAGCATATAAATATATATATATATATATATATATATATATATATATATGCAGACGCACACACTGATAGATATGTTTTGAACAATAAAAAATATTAAAAGTTACAATTTTTAGACTCACTGGGTTGTATATTAATATTTTTTATTTAATTTTCAATCAGTTTCCTCGACTAGTTACGGCTATCATGGTCAACATCAGGAGAAAAAAATCACTAATTTTTATTCGCTTAAATTCTTAGTAATATATATATATATATATATATATATATATATATATATATATATATATATATATGTTTGAATAAAAACAGACCACTTTAAGGTTCCATGTAATAAATTATTTCACCACAGCCCTTTTAAATGGCTCTGGATCATCAGACTTTACTTCCAAAGGTTGAAATGAAAAATGAAAGAAATTTACACATTTTTGACGGGCCGTATTAAGCATACGTAAATTAACGAAGTGAGGAAGTGAGGGGGAGAGAAGACATGAGTGAGTTAGATGTACCATTTTAATTCTTTATCCCTAACCCCACTTGGTGTGGGCCAGACAACGCTTAACTTAACTTATGTTATCTTTAGATATGGATGAGTAAGGGGTGAAGAAGAAAACCGACATAAAAGGAAGAAGATACAAGAAAATAATCCGGATGAGAGAAGGTTTCACTCTATTTCTTGGACGCTGTTATTTCGTATTATTTTAAAGTAATTTATTTGGGGGTTAAAGTTTGATACAAATCTAAATGTCTACAAAATTTACGAAGAATTTAATTTGATGTTTGTTGGAGTTTTGGGTATTTTCTATGAAATTGTCGATTGGAAAAAATTCATAGAAAATACATTGAAAGAATAATTCATTTTACATCTAGTAAATTTTTTTTTATTTTCCTAAACTTTTTTCTTGTTGATTATTAAGTTGTCATCTATTCGTTTGAGTTTTGTTCATAAATTAAACTCGTGACTGTTTTTAGGTACCTACATAATTATCAAAGGTTATTCCAATTTAAATAATTTTATCATCAATAATGATTATTAAAGGGTAATATATTTCAATTTAAATTAAATTATCAATTTAAAATTTACCTCCGTATTATTTAGACTCACTTGAGAGAAGGTTTCATTCAAATTCTTAGACGCTGTTATTTCGCATTACTTTAAAGGGTATATTTAGAGGTGAAAGTTTGGTATAAATCTAAATGTCTAAAAAAATCTACGAAGAATTTAATTTGATGTTTGTTGGAGTTTTGGGTATTTTCTATTAAATAATCGATTGGAAAAAAAATCATAGAAAGTACATTGAAAGAATAATTCATTTTACATCCAGGTATCTTTTTTTATTTTCCTAAACTTTTTTCTTGTTGATTATTAAGTTGACATCTATTCGTTTGAGTTTTGTTCATAAATTAAACTCGTGACTGTTTTTAGATACCTACACAATTATCAAAGGTTATTCCAATTTAAAAATTTTATCATTAATAATGATTATTAAAGGGTAAAATATTTCCAATTGAAGAATATTAGAGGAGAAATTTGGATAAAACATTACTAACAGAAAATTAGGTTCTTCTTTTATAATATTCTTTATAACCATACACATACACACCTCTACACATATCCGAACAACTGTCTATATCCGCATATATACAAATCCCGATATTCCTATAAATCCATATATACATATACCCACGCATACACACAAAACTATATGCATATACCCATACATACACATATACACCTGTAGAAAAACACATACACCCATATATACATATATATCCAAACATACACATATATACTTACATATATACACACATATATACATATATACACATATATATATACATATATACACACATGCACAAGCACCCATACATGCACATCTATACATATACACATATACACGTACACACACATATACATATACACATATAGCACATACACACACACACACACACATATATATATATATATATATATATATATATATATATATATATATATATATATATATATATACATATACACATATGCATGCATTCAAAGAACATATCAATATCAATATGTCATTACATTATGAATACACAAATTCCTATAATTATGCATATATATATATATATATATATATATATATATATATATTACTCGCCATCCCATAGCTGTGGGAAGACATATAAGTACCCATCTAATTATACACATCCACACTCACATATACATAAAAAAAACCTGCATGCCTCTCTTTCCATATAAAAACATGTACATATTAAAAGACGTATCAGTGTTCAAGTACAATACCATAGTTATACACATACAGTCATGTGTTCGCGTTCAGGCGTGCATAGCAACATTTCCAAAAGCAAAAAGAACAAAGGTCATTCAATATTAATTTTTCTATATGGTTATTTCTCAATGTATTTCCTTAGGTTTAGGTTGTTCTTATGTCGGCATTTAAAAATTAGTTCATTGTGTCTATTTAGTAATAAATCTGGATCTTTGTGTTTGAGCATGAGGATTTTTTCTTTTATGCATAAGTTGCATCTGTCTCTGAAATGTTTTGGAGTTCTGGCTCTCGAGATTATTTTCCACTTTATTTGTGCGGTTAAGCCAACCTCTAACAAGTCCCAATAATGCTTTAACAGTGCCGTTTGGTTCTTTTTACATTTATTTGTGAAGGACTGGCGATGGTTATACAGTCGGTGTTTCCAATTTCCCGCCGATATTCCTATGTATATCCTTTTCTCCTCAACATTCTCTTTGGGGAAAATTGTTGCTTCATATATTGCATTTTCCGCCATGCATACTCCTTCAACTTGGCACTCTGATCCTTTCCCGCAATTGCATGTTGATGTTTTCATTTGGGTATGATTTTGTATTAGATTCTCATGAAGGTCTCTCAAGATTTTACTATTGTGTGAGCTAATAATTCTCTCCATATTGTTTATGCAAGAATAGCTGATCTTTAAATTCATCTTGTTGAAAATCTTTTTTAAAAGTTTATTTTTACTAAAGTGTTTTTCTATCAGTTTTATGAAGTATTTACCTATATTAATATTAGAAAGTTTACAAAAAGTTGGGTTGAACCATATAATTTTCCTTTTCCTATTTTTGGATTTAGTGGATTTTTTATTAACTGACTTATCTATATAGTTTAGTGTCTGTTTAAATTTACTTTTTAATAGGGCTTTATTATATTCCGATTTATTTTGGTTAAAAATGGTTTTACTAGAGGAGAGTTTATTCTTGAATTTACTGTATTTGGAATTTGTTTAATTATTGATTTCGGGTGATTAGAGTAGATACTTATATATATGGGTGATTGGTTTTCCTTTTGGAAGGGTTCATAAGTGTTATTGTTCAGATTAAATGTAACGACTAGGAAATTTACTATTTTTAGGTTGGAAGAAATCTCGATTTTAAACCTTAGAAATTTGAAAGCCTTAATTATTTTCTTTTGTAGTTGGGATGTTAACGGACCATTGGTATCAGGTACAGCAACAAATCCGTTATCTCTGTATAGTCCTATATTTTGAGGGTCAAGGAATCTACGTAGGATATCTAAAATGTATATGCCTATTAGGTCAGGTATTTGAGCTGAATCAAATGATCACATTGGGACATCGAAGTTGTCTCTGTCTTTTTTAATCCAAGTAGTGTTATTCAGTTTTAGTATAGACAGTCTAAAGCCCATTATGATTTTTATGTGAAAAATGTGTATATAAATAAATATATATATATATATATATATATATATATATATATATATATATATTATATGCGCGGTACTTATTAGAAAGCGCTCAATATCAGAGATAGAGCTAACATATTTGGTTGGATTGATGTGAGTTTGTGACCCTGGGTTTCACGCTTTTGCGATCGTCAGCCAACTCTCTCTCTCTCTCTCTCTCTCTCTCTATATATATATATATATATATATATATATATTCTTTTAGTAATTCTGATTGATGATATCATGAGTTACATAAACCGTAATTCATTAATAGCTGGCCTCAAAAATATATTATAAAATCAGTTTGGAAGCATTAATTAAATTGTAGCAAGAGTTTTAACAAAGAAAAATATTTTAAGCAAAAATAAAGTAATAATTGGTCATCACCAATTCGTCAATCAGTAATTCAGCACTAATTCCTCAAAAGAAATTTCATATTTTTCGAGTCGTCGCACAAACCTGTCACCAGTAGTTGACGACACTAGACGCTGCACTTTCTTTTTGAGTACTTTCAATCACATTTAAAGAAATTCTGCTTGTTCTGTTGTGCACTTTTATTGCAACCTTCTGACGTTTTTATTCAGTCGTGGCTCACATGAATACAGGAAATGTTTCTCAGGGCGTTTCTGCTTTTCGTGTGTTTTCACATCCTAAGTGTGAAGAAAACGCAAAAGCCAAAGAAGGTAGATTGGAAAGTTACAGTGTTAGCACTGATGCCCTCAGTTATTTGTACTCCGATATGTTAATGTGAAGGGTGAGGTCAGGCTTTGAGTTAACAATGTTCTGCAGAAAATAACTTAAATTATACTGAATTACTGGAACCCTATCTTAGGTCATTTTCATAAGGCCAACAAAGTAGAAATGAAATCTGTTATTGAGTCGTGGTTCAAGTTTTTATAGGTCACATCAGGATTTTTTAAGCAAATGCATAGAAGATTTTCATGAACTTGTGCATCAGGCAAAAGCCAGCTTACCAAAATTTTTTTACGGAATTTTAAAAAGGAACCCGATATCAAGTAGTTTCGTCTAGCGTGGTCATCATCAGGAGAAAAAAAAAAAACCTTAATTTTTATTCGCTTAGTAATTCCGTAGTAATATATATATATATATATATATATATATATATATATATATATATATATATATTTCATGGAGGGTATGGGGCACCCATGTATTCTAAAATTTATTTTACGAGGAGGAAGTATTTTCACTTAATTCCGTGACCTTATCAAACAGTTGTGTTCTTATTGAGGAGAAGGAGAAAAATGAACGAAATGTTATGCAAAGACTAACACTGTAACTTTCCAATCTACCTTCTTTGGCTTTTGCGTTTTCTTCACACATAGGATTTAAAATTATCTTGCTTAAAAAAAAAAAAATTATCTTTTTCTTTTCCTTTTCTTTCTTTTAATCGAAGTTCTCATTTTCTCTGGCCGCAAATAGAACAATGCGATCGGTGGTGGTCATAACTCTTGTTCTCACCTGGACTTCGTCAGTCAGATTATCGCTAATTATCAGAATGGGTGGTCTATTTGACACAACACAATCGTCCGTCGCCTCGAAAAAAAAAAAAACATTTCTGATAACATAGTTTTATTATCGCAGCCAAAGATGTCTTGTCAAAAGAAAAACGGTCAGCCGTTACTTCGTGTGCGGCTTTGACACAATTAATTTTTCATATCTATCCAAAGCCCTGTAGTTCACCTGTTTTTTGTCAATTATCAAAATAACATTTTCAATTGGATTTTTCTTTGGCTAGTCGGTCTGTGGTTTGCTTAATCAGATGTTGTCCCGCATTAGCGGTTTGTTTATGTATCCCCGATAACACAGCTCGTCGCCAGAACACAACGATTCCCTTATCCACTTAGAATTTTTCTGCCATTGTAATGACAGTTTTTGCCATTTGCTACTTATCAAAATATCCTTATCCATTGTTCTCTAGTCGTGGGTGTCCTACTTATCATCCACGTTTGGGTCTCGCCTCTCTTTTCCTTTCTTTTCTTCCTCTCTTTCCTTTCTTTTCTTTTTGCCTTGGTAAATGGTGCCACAATCCTCCCCTAACCGATTTGTCATTTACTCGTAAATGACACCTAAACCCAAATACACCATTTAGCATGCATAATGCATCTGTTCCATGCAATTCTATACTACTTTTCTACATGCAATGTAATCTTCTCTTTCAACTTCTTCTGTTCTACATGCAATGTAATGTTCTTTTCACCTTCTTCTGTTCTACTTGCAATGTAATGTTCTTTTTCATCTTCTTCTGTTCTACATGCAAATGTAATGTTCTCTTTCAAGTTCTTCTGTTCTACATGCAATGTAATGTTATTTTTCATCTTCTTCTGTTCTACATGCAATGTAATGTTCTTTTTCATCTTCTTCTGTTCTACATGCAATGTAACGTTCTTTTTCATCTTCTTCTATTCTATATGTAATGTAATGTGTTTGCGTGTGCCTGTGGGTGCAGATGTGGTTACTATGGCTTGTTCCTCTTGGTCAATGTTTTCCTCGGCGCTATGGGAGGTTTTTCCCCCGGACATGGCGGTCTCACGCCAGCCTCCTCCGCCGATCTTCCTGCAATCTCTTCGCCGATTCTGTATGAGTAAGGAACACTGCTCGGCATCTCCCTCTCGAGTTGCTGCATGCTCATTTGATTATCGTTCGTTAATCTCCTCTCACTCTTAATCTTCCATATTAGTATACCTCCGATGGCTATAACTATGAATGTAACCATCACTACCGACCAACTTATCGCGATCTGCTCATCGTCTTGCCAAGCCATACCTTCATTTCCCAACGCACTTAACTTGTCCCTCAATTGATCCATATCGATCTTTTCTATCGGCTTCATTAGTACTGGCATTTTATTCAAGGTAACATTGGAGAATCCCTTCACTATTGGCTCCCACAATTCTGTACAATTGACTAAGCCTCTGCCAATCATTTCTATGATTGAATCTTTCTCTTCATATCTTTCTTCTTCCTGGTAATAGGGGGTAAGGAAATAGATATCCCAAATGCCGAACATCCCATGGGTAACTTTAACAGGGATAATGGTGGCCTTACTCTTAATGTCCTTGTGGACTCTCCCCCACATACCCTAGACAAGCTGATAGGTTTCTGTGTGGCTACTGCCCACACCCCGTCTGAAACACTGATAGCTTGTGGTAATGCCGTGTTTGCTAATACCTCCACTTGGCAAGTTCTCTTAATTCCCTCTCTCTTCCCTTCAAACAATTCTATATGCACATTTCGCGGTTACCAGCTATATAGATAGGGCTTAACGAGGTACAAGTCCCTAGAGCATCATTTCTACACTTTCTAGCTTCTTCAGCTGTTAGCAACATGAATTTCGTTCTCCCCGAATTTGAAGCTATGTATTCGGTTTCCACCTTGTACCTTGCTATCATTCCCAAACCTTGATCTCTTCTGGGGTAGGGAATGGGTAAATTTATAACCTGGTATATCTCGAATATACTCTCTCTATCTAACAACGGAACAGATATCACAACCAATAGTCGTCTATTTTCAACAAGGTCACACATCCCAGTGCATTATAATATTTCCACAATTCTTTTGGTGGGGTCCACTGGCAGCCTTAAATGGTGGGGTAACTCGGCCTGTATTCCGAGTAGCACTTCCCTTAGGTGACTCGGGTTTACTATGTTTGGGGAGAGGTGTCCCAATGACAACATGTCTAATTGCGCTCTCACATGTTCCAGCAAGGTCGTCAACGACTGACTAGTTTGTCGTATCTTATTCGTAATTGTCATCAGTTGGAAATATTTTTGCATGAATCCGCTCATTTCCTGTAATTCGATCATTACAGTTTCTGTATCATTAATTACCTCTTGTCTCAACCTCGCCAGGTTATCTATTAACCAATTGATTCTGGCTCTATTTTTGGCCACTTCTAACCTTGTCACATTTAATATTGTCACACTCTCCCTTGCAACTTGAGCAAGCGTCCTCAGGTTTACTTCCACTTCTCCCAGTTTCCTTCTTATGAATTTAACGTCATCTTCAGTCACTGTTCCAAACAGGACATTTAACGCTTTTCCCACAATCGGAACTACTGATCTCTTTGCCCGCGTCTGCAGTAACTCTATTCCCTTCAGGTAATTTTGCATGTCCCTCCATTGAGCCTCTATCATAGTGGCCTCTGATTCTAGGGAGTGTAATAAACTAAGATACCCTTTTTCCTTGGGATAATCTTTGTCCTACTTTCAACCGGGCTGCATCCAGCTGCGTTAGCTCATTTTTAACTTATTTAGTAGCGACTCGTATGGTTTCAAATCTATCACGAATGTGATCAACCATTTAGACCTGGTTATTATTACTTCACTCGTCTTTTTTTTAAAAATGGTGTTTCGGCTGTGCTTCCCCAGCTTCCGCCATCGTCACCATCAGTGTGTGGCTACCATCATCATCATCATCAACCCTTTCATTTTGATCATTCCTGCAAGGTAACAAAATTCTCTTGTTGTTATTCTTCATAACCATTCAGTCTTGCTCAATTCATTACTCAATTATTCCATAATTTCTTACTAAGTTCAGCTCCTCCCTCCTCTAACTAACTCCTAGCAGATAGAATGGTCCGGACAGGTGTGCGTGGCGCCCACTCCAAAGGTCGTACTTCATGATACCACTGATGGCCAGTTAGCAATGCCAATAATCTTCTTCCGTCCCTCGTGAGGCGCAGCTCGCGACTCCATTCCCTCCATCCACATCCACCACAGTCAGCCAGCAGGTTTTTGGATGAGCCAGTGTCGTTATCTGTCGACACCGAGTGCTTCTATTCTGCACAGCCTTCTTTGTTCTACTGAGATTTGGGGTTCTTCACACTTCTTGATCTCATCTTCCGAGGTAGTCCCTGCTCAACCTCTAACCTTCCCTCTGTGTTTAATTCCCGTCCAGGAGGTGTTTTGTCCTCTTCTTCATCCCCTGATTCTTCCTTCTGTTTAGAGTCCTCGCCTTGGACGTCTTTAATACCTCTTGACTCTATGTCTAGAGCTCTCCTGTTTCTTAGCTTTTCCTTGAGCTGGGAAAGGGGTATTTGATCCTCTTCCTCCCACACGCTGGGCCCTTCGTCCTGTTCAGGGTGCCTCTTTTTAGAGCCCTTGACTGCTTGATTGGATCTCCTCGTCTTTCTCTTTCTTTCCTTTGGACATGGGGGTGCGATGGCGACCTCACAGGGTCTTCTCTGCACCGATTCAGTCGACGAATGAACGCCGCTGATCCCCGCCGAGGGTTCCAACTCTGTCATTTGGATCGTTTCGTCTATCTGGCTGAGTCTATCTATCTCCTCATTTTCCTCGGAATCTTCCTCCGTCTCCATTTCTTCCGGCTCAACCAGAGTTACCTTCCTTGTCCTTGTCTTCTTAGGCCTCGGCTCGCTCATTTCCAGGTTAGCTATTTCAGCCTTCTTCAGATCATTGGCATGGACCCTCCTTGCTCGTCCTGCCACTTGATCCCATATTACATATGATACTGAACCCGTCTGCTCTACTATCCGGTAGTACGGTTCCCATCTTTGGTCCAGCTTTCCTTCTCTCTGGTGGATTTTATAGTAGACAGGGTCTCCAACCTTCAATTCTACTACCTTTCTTTCAGCATTCACTCTCTCATTTCTTTTCTTCTGGGCCCTATTTATTCTTCTTCTGGCCTGTACAAATATTTTATGTTGTTGTTCCAGCAACAGCTGATGATGATCTTCTCCCATATACTTTCTTCGGGGCTTCAGTAGGTTATCCATGGGCAGGACCACGTCTCTGCCAAACAACATAAAGTAAGGAGAAAATCTGGAGGTTTCGTTTATCGTAAACCTCACGGCCGCCAGAGCCTGCGTCAAATACAAGTCCCAATTTCCAGTGTTCTCTCTGACCAGCTTGGCCAATACATCCCCCAAGGTTCTATGAAACCTTTCCACTTTAGCATTTCCTTGGGGGTGATATGGAGATGCTTTTACATGCTCTATATTCAAACCTGTCAGCACTTCTCTCATTATGCTGTTTATATTCTCCGTGCCATTATCTGTTACCAATTGCACAGGGGCGCCATACCTAGGGAAGATTTCACTTATTATCAAACCGGCCACAGTTCTAGCCTTCTTGTCTGGTACTGCAAATGCCTCAGGCCAATTTGTTAGCCAATCGACAAAACTCACTATGTAGTTGTTTCCTTGTGCAGTTTCCCCATATGGTCCTGATACATCCATACTCACTTTCTCGAAGGGAAGTTCGGCACGTCCATCTCCTCCAATGGTGCCATTTCCTGCCTTCTGCTCTGCGACTGGCACACTACGCAGCTCGAACATAGTTAGTGACCTCTCCGTACAGTTTGGGCCAATAGTACTTTCTTCCTATTAGATCACATGTCCTATCAATTCCCATGTGACCCAACCTCACGTGGCACTGTTCCAATATCTCTGGTCTTAAACTTTTGGGCACATACAACTTGGGCTTGACTTCTTCATCCCTGCCTGAGAGATTATACAGCCTTTCCTCTATTATGGCATACTTGGTGGTCTCTCCTGCCTTCACCTTTTCTCTCAGGGCAGCTATTTCACTGTCTGCCTGCTCCTCAATTCCTTCTGTCCAGTAGGGATCGGTTATTATCTGTGCGTCCCCTTCTTCGTCCGATTCTAACATAGGGCGATCTTTTAGCTTATTAGAGTTAATTAGTCCTATTCTATAGGCTTTATCATCTACTCCCTGCTCTACTTTTACAGATCTTTCTTCCAGTTGTTTCGGTATTCTTGAGAGTAAATCTGCGCACGTGTTTTCCTTCCCGGCCAAATACTCTATCTTACAGTGGTAGCCACTTAACTTAAGTGCCCACTGTTGAATCTTCTTATTATTTGTCCATTCTGCCTGCAATAGGTACTGCAGAGGTTTGTGGTCTGTTTTTATAGTAAAGACCGCACCATTCAAGTAGTAGTCCAGTTTTTGGAGAGCATATATGATAGCATATGCTTCTCTTTCTATTACTGGCCATCTCTGTTGTGTCTCTGAGAGCTTATGAGAGAGAGAGTATATCGGTACTTCTTCTCGTATGCCTGGCACTGGTCCTTCTTTATCGGGACACGGCTGGGTAAGAACTGCTCCTACACACTGCTCACTGGCATCAGTGTATAGTACCATGGGCTTGCTGAGGTCTGGGTACGTCAGCAGTGGGATGGCTGTCAACTGTTTTTTAACGTATCAAATGCCCGTTGACAGTCCTCTGTCCACTTGAACCTAGCGTATTTCTTCGTCAGGGCTACTAGTGGTATGGCAATTCTCGAGAATGCCGGGACGAATCGTCGGTAGCAACCTATAGCTCCTATAAAGCCTCTTACTTGTCTCACTGTCTTAGGTTCTGGCATTTCCCTTATGACATTCACCTTATCCATGTCGGGTTTAATACCGTCTCCGTTTATAACAAAGCCCAAATAGCTAGTCTCCTCCTTCAGAAACTGACACTTCGACAATTTCAATTTTAAGCCGTGTTTTCTTAACCTTCCCAACACTTGTTTTTAGATGGAAAAGTGTTGTTCTACTGTTTCGAAAATATCAAAATATCATCCAAATATGCCATGGCAAAGCTCTCGTATCCTCCTAACACTATTGACATCAGCTGTTGGAAGATTCCCGGGGCATTGGCTAAACCGAATGGCATCACCCTGAACTGAAACAGTCCTAGGTGACACGCAAATGCGGCCTTCTCCTTGTCAGCCTCATCAAGGGCTACTTGCCAATACCCGGAACTCAAGTCCAACATAGAGAAGTACTTTGCTTTCCCTAATAATGCTAATATGTCATTTATTAGTGGCAATGGCACCGCCAACGGCTTCGATATGGAATTCAGTTTCATAAATCTACACACAAACGGTGCCCGCCATCTTTCTTACCTACTATTACGATTGGAAAGCTCCAAGGGGAGATCGATCTTTCGATCATCCCAGCTTCCAACATCTCTTCTACTGCCTCTTCTACAAGGGGTCTTTTATGAATAGGTGTCCGGTAGGGTTTTAATTTCACAGTGGGGTGATCTCCGGTGTCGATTTTCATTTTGACTGTGTGGGTCTGGCCCAATTCCTTGTCTGACTGGGCCACCACATCTCGATTATCCCTCAGCAGACCTCCCACTCTGGTTCTAAATTGATCCGGTGCTAATATATCTTCGTCCACTATTCCTTCTGTTTGCTCTACGAGTTTTCTTCGTTCCTCTTCGAATGTCACCCGATTCAGAGTCCGTAGGGGTAGTGCTTTTCCTATCTCTTCCCCTCTCCTAACCTTTATAGTCTTTTGGGCCTGGTTCACCATCATAATGGGCACTAATTCAGCTGCCTCCACCACCGTCTCATACAGAGTTACCTCATTCTCTTCTAGGCCCTTGCCTTCTACAGGGACCAACTGCAGGGGTCCTTTTCCTATTTTCTTCCCTGACATTAACCTACCCTTTCCCGACACCGCCATTCTAGGGGGTAGCTTTACATCTTCCTCCACCACTATTGTTATATCTTCTTCTGGTGGGCATCCCAATGGCGTTCTCTCGCCATTCACTATCAAAACAGTGGGGTTGAACTCTATCTGGGCCCTCTGGCTCCGGAGCCAATCTTCTCCCAAGATTGCCTCCGTACACAGGTTGGGGGTTACGTAAAAATTTTGGGTGCTTCTTAATTTCCCAATCCTCACAGGGAGCCTCACCATCCCTTTTATCTCCAGGGGGGCTCCATCTGCTTGCGTGACCTCTATGTCCGCTTCCCGTAACCCACTCTTCCGTTTCACCCGCCTGTATGCTTCCTCTCTCAGCAATGAAACAGATGCTCCTGTGTCTACCAGAGCTTTCATCGCCCTACCCCTTATCTCTGCTCTACAGGATAGCTCCTTCTCTTGCGTCAGCGAAGAGAACACTTGGGCTTTCCTTTTCCTGGGTTCCCACCTTTGGGTCATCCCAGCCATAGGCGCCGGTAGCAACAAATCAACTTCATTATTCTCACGAGGGGGAGTTCTGCGTTTTCCCCACCTGGGCGGCCCCGGCTGGACCTCTCTCAGTCTCCTGCGGCTGTTCCTAAGGATACAACTTCTCTTCAGGTGCCCTGGTCTCCTACAAAACCAGCACCTTCTTGCCGGACAGTTCACCGCAAAGTGGCCCACCTGACCACATGTCCAACATTTTGCTCTTTTTCTCTTCAACTGGGCTAACCTCTCGTTTATTCCCTGGGGGACCTGTCCTCTACCTAAGTGGCTCGCCTAACCACTGGTCCAAGTTTTTATTTCCTTTCTTTTTAACTGGGCCACCCTCCCTCTTAATTCCGGGGTGGCCCGCTGGCTTTTCCCTGGTTTTGTCTCTTGGGCTCGGCCTTCTTTATTAATATCGGTGGGGAACCTTTTCTGAACCCGCACCACTTGGCCAGGTGTCCCTTCTTTCCACACCTAGTGCACCTGTCCTGTTCGAAGTCTAGGGGCAAACCCCACTACGTCGGACATTCCGCCGCTCTGTGGTCCTCATGCCCACAAGTCCAGCAGACCAGCCCGTATCTACCCGGCGTGGGCTTATAGAACCCATGCCTTGTTGACCATGCCTTTCTATTGGGGTCTTCTTCCCACACCTCAGGCTCATCTACCTCCAGCTTGACCCTTCGATTCCACGCGGGGGGTCTTCCGCCTTCCCCCTTCTTCCGACCTCTTGACTTAGTATCTGTTTCCTTCCACACCTTTTCACCTTTTCTCATATGCCCTGGCTCTCCTTGGCCAGCTCTACTGCGGCCGATAGTCTCAGCAGTCCCTCCTTCAGCACGTCGTGACGAACACGCTCGTCACTTAGGGCCTCCACATACAGGTCTGCTAACTGGGCCTGCATGACCGCATTGTCTCTCACCACTTCTGGGAAGGCCAATGATGACAGCTTCCCCGCTCGGGCCCCCAATTCTCCAGGGGTTTCGTCCCGCAACTGCGTCAGCTTTAGGAGGGCTCACATTGGCCTCTATAGCCGTCCCCTCGTCAGCGAACTCCTTAGTTAATAGTCCCTTTAACCTTTCCCATGACAAGTGGGGTTCACTCTCCAAGAGCCCCTTCATAAATTCAGACGCTTTCCCCATCGTGGCATCATATGCCAGATACAGGGTCTCCTGGTCTGTGAGTTCATATATAACTCGGCTCTTCTCCAGGATTGCCAGCCAGTTTTTGAAATCTCTCCCACTGCCGTCAAATGCTGGGACCCTCGGTCCACCCAACAACCCTCTTAGGTCAGCTGACAACCCCTGTCTAACCCCATCTTCCTCCCCCACTACTCTATCTGAATCATAGTCCGACATATTTAAAGAGAAAGAAAATCTACGCAGCAACAATCGAGATTGGGAAATCAAACAAAGTGTCCTAATTTACAGAGGATTTTCCTCTCGTTCTCTTAGGTTCCAGGTCGTTGTACTAGAGTTTCTGGAACCGTATGGCCACAGCCAACCAAAGTCCTTTGGTTCCTACTCTAGCTCGTCTCGCTTTGAGTCCTATTCGAAATTTCTCAGCAACAGCGGTCGGTCCAGGGTCCTGTCCGGCTGTCACGGTACTAATTGTGACAGTGGCTGTTCCAGGATCCTATCCTGGTCACGGCACCAACTGTGACGTCCCTGAACACAGCCTTCGCTCGCTCCTCGCTGCTTCGTTCGGGTGTCGCCGCTCCAAACGTGACGTCCGCCTGTCGCGTCAGTCGTGTTGTCTCGTCCTGTGACGACCAACTGGCTTGGTATCGGTCGCGACACCCAAATGTGACGTTCTAACCTTTTGGTGATTCGGATGGGAATCTGGTTAGATTCGATATCAGCCTCGTCGTTCCCAATTCGCTTCCAACGCCTGGTTACCAAAGTAACTGCGTTGATCTCCAGTCCGCCTACCCACGTTGTGAATCGATCATAGGCAGACGAAATCAATCAGTCGTTGGGGCCGCAATGCAAGTTGGGTCCAAGCGGGGTGGTATCGCACAAATACGTATAAAAGAAATAAAATGATAACTCAAAAGTTCAAGGTAGCAAAGAAAAGGATAACAAACTTTATGTCTAGTTGTTGGATACATAGGACTGCGTCTATCTCCCGACCCATTCTATGGATTGTGACACGTTGTTTTCCGTTAGGCGAGTTTTTAACACTTCAAGTTGTTTGCTCTTTAAGAAATTGTTTTTTTTTTTGTGTCTTCGGGCGAAAGTCGAAAAAAAAAAACTTATTTTGGTGGTCTGGATCTAAGTCGCTCTTCAAAATAATTGTTCTTGGATTGAAGATGAGTCCGGAAATTGCGCGAATCTTGGTCAGCCGATGCGAGGCTTGCTTCAACTGAGCACTGGAGACTGACTCTGGGAACTGTCTCTCCCGAACTCAACTCTGGAACTCTCTGCTGGAACTCTCTGCTGGAACTGATTTTCGCTCGCTGCGACCCTGCTTATATGGACGCCAACCAAAACCGGGGTGGTTTTGTCGCCGTCGGAGGTTCCTTGATAATTCTAAATACATATCCACTTCTTTTATTTTTGGTTAGGAATTTTCCACTTTTTTCCATTTTTGGAAGCCTTCTCTTACTCCCACCTTCTCACCATACTTCAGAGGGGCGTGAACTGCCCTCCCCACTTCTTCGTAGCAACCTCTCATACCCATCCTCTAGGTGGACGGTGACAGCTTCCTCCTTGTGTCACGTGATCACCACTCGGCCAATGATATCCAGCCGGGCGTGTGTGATCCCGCGGGCTTTGTTTCAGGGGAAAAAAATATCTTGCTTAAAAAAAAAAATATATATCTTTTTTTTTTCCTTTTCTTTCTTTTAATCGAAGGTCTCATTTTCTCTGGCCGCAAATAGAACAATGCGATCGGTGGTGGTCATAACTCTTGTTCTCACCTGGACTTCGTCAGTCAGATTATCGCTAATTATCAGAATGTGTGGTCTATTTGACACAACACAATCATCCGACGCCTCGAAAAAAAAAAACATTTCTGATAACATAGTTTTATTATTGCAGCCAAAGATGTCTTTTCAAAAGAAAAACGGTCAGCCGTTACTTCGTGTGCGGCTTTGACACAATTAATTTTTCATATCTATCCAAAGCCCTGTAGTTCACCTGTTTTTTGTCAATTATCAAAATAACATTTTCAATTGGATTTTTCTTTGGCTAGTCGGTCTGTGGTTTGCTTAATCAGATGTTTTCCCGCATTAGCGGTTTGTTTATGTATCCCCGATAACACAGCTCGTCGCCAGAACACAACGATTCCCTTATCCACTTAGAATTTTTCTGCCATTGTAATGACAGTTTTTGCCATTTGCTACTTATCAAAATATCCTTATCCATTGTTCTCTAGTCGTTCCCCCATCCTACTTATCATCCACGTTTGGGTCTCGCCTCTCTTTTCCTTTCTTTCCTTCCTGTCTTTCCTTTCTTTTCTTTTTGCCTTGGTAAATGGTGCCACATCGTAGAACTCGCCATGAGCTTATTCAATCACTAACGTAAGAATAAAGATTCATCAGAAAACTCAAATAGGAAAACTGTTTCTAGTTTAAGATATTTTCACTGCTGATGATTTTTCGATGTCCAAACACCATCTGTGCCGTTACATGCATTAATTCATTCTGTTCGTTTCAGTCCCGCCAAAGATATGCTGTGTCCATGACTCTGAATCTAATAATAGAAAGTATCAACTGTATATTAGCGACCCTTTGCTAATCTTCGGTTTAAACTGTTACACTCTTCTTCTTCTTCTTCTTCTTCTTCTTCTTCTGTATCTCTCTTTCTCTTTCCCTCTCACACACACACATATATATATATATGTATATATAATGGACGTATGAGTGTCTTTGAGTTCAGTGTTTATGTGTACGAGACAACAATACTGCATGTGATTTGTAAACAAATCCACACGAAGGGCATACTGAAGAGTTGACCATCATATGGACTAATGTATTAGCCCGAGTTTTAGTGTTAATTCTTAATTCTTTCAGATGGTGGAGACGATTCTTTTCAAAGTTAGTTATACTTCGATAGCAGGTATTTCTCTAGTTTGCTTGATTTTCAACAGCAAGTTCGAAAATTGTATTTAAGTTTATCCTTGAAGCTTCGATCATCGCTCATTCTGATGACATGAGCAGCGCATCTGAACTGTGATTGTATCAGAAAGGATTCGATACCACCGACACCACATTTGATGAAAAGATGAGGGTTAGAGATGTCCTGTCGTGTATAACCGCATATTGAACGAAGACAGCGTTTATAAAAAGCAAATTGATATCAATCAACTTGCTTTTCATAAACACTGTCCTGTATGGTGTCCACGATTCTGATCCTTAATATATATATATATATGTGTGTGTGTGTGTATCTGTGTATGTATATATATATATATATATATATATATATATATATATATATATATATATATATATATATGAAAGAAGAGTAAAATTACGTGGTTAGTATCGAAGCTAAGAAGCCTCCAGTAGGTGCTGCTGGAACCAGCTTTCCCTTGCTTATTTAATCATTTCACCCCAAGCAAGGCAATAAACCGCCCTGTAGTTGAAAAGAGGCAATAAAGAGAGGGACGAGTTTTAAAGGTTTTTCCTTTTATACTGCTTTCCACACCGCCACCTAGTGAGCGTTAAAATGAGTCTCCTGGCAAACAAGGTGTGGTTATCCCATATACACACCCTGTGTATCGCACATGAAGAGATGGAGTTATTTACACTTTATTTTTCACAAAGAAACCTGCATAATAATATTAAATTGGAAAGCCATGAAAAAAAGAAGAAAAACAAGTATATGAAGAAAAGAAGAGAATGAATGAGCTAAATTGAAGTGAGAAAGAGAAAAAAAGCATGGGTTAAAGAGAAAAATGAATATATTGTCGTATAATGTGATGAGAAAAGGAAGCGTTGAAGAAAATAAATGTGAAACGCTTGTTGGCTGGATATCAAAAGATAATACGCGAAATATTGAAAATAGGTCAGGATTGCAAGGCGAAAAATTGCGTTACATTAACATTTATATGGAATATTGGAGCAAAAACAAGACAAAAGAGAAAATACAGTCAAAAATAATTTTGCATTCGTCATTCCTCATTCTCGCATCTGAAATTAATCCTTTTTTATTTTTAATATAACAGATGAAAATACGAGCAAGCAACACAGATTGGAAACGATGAGGGAGAGTGGGCAATAATTAATAAAATAAATAATCCTCAATGCGGATTAAATTATTTCTGCCTGAAAATTTTATTTGATTGTTTTGAACAAACAAATCTTGAAAAATAATGAATGCAGCCAAATCAAAGGAGTGGGATTGAAAGTGAAAGTGAAAGTAAAAATAGAAAGAAATTCGAGGGATTTGTTAAGAAGAAGAAGAAGAAGAAGAAGAAGAAGAAGAAGAAGAAGAAGAAGAGCAGGACAGTTTAATAGATTCAGTCATGATCACAACATCTCTCTTGTAGGACTGAAACGAACAGAATGAATTAACGTATTCGACGAGATAAATGTTGCCTAAAGACTCATAACAGCGAAAATATCTTAAACTAGAAATATATGAGAAAATTATAGCGTTTCCCTATTTTAATCTCTATCTATAAAAGGCAGGATGTGTGTGTGTGTGTGTGTGTGTGTGTGTGTGTGTGTGTGTGTGTGTGTGAATGCACGGCCGCAATTTTCGACGGATTTGCACCAGAATTTACATGCACATGCTCCAAGTTAGTGGGAAGGCCAAGACCGACGTTGCATTTCCCAAATCCCATCGATAGTGGAAATTATCGATTTTTTCATGCTTCAACAGCAGTTTTCATGTACTTTGCGGCCATTTTGTACTGCCCAGAGTGAGAGCCTATAGCTGGCTGCCACGAATAGGCAGGAAGATTCTATTGGTCAGCGTGAGAGCCAACAGCTGACTGACACGAATGTTAACTAGCATGCTAACATGCAAAAAAAAATCGATTGCTGAATTCATCACAAGTGGGGAAAATTTAAATCTGCATGGCACTTTACTCCAATTAGCTCATTCGCTTGCTTAAACTCAACGTTGATTCTGAACCCGCAGAACTGGGTTGGGTGTGAAAAAGTATTTGTTGTTAACATTCTTTTTTCATTCGGTTTTTACAGTTACGAGTCCTTTTTTTTTAAAGCTGATCATTTTGTGTTTATTTTGTTTAGTTCTTTTTTTGTAACAGATTTAATGTTTAGTACAGAGCTTAGAAAAAAATTCGCTGTGTTAGATAGGCAAGAAGTGAGGCATGTAGCAACATCAGCACGGCAAAGGGCACTCCTTTAAAGTCAAGGGCAAAAATATCTTAAGTCAAGTGATAGCGAAGTCGTACGATTTTTAAATCAATCACGGGCATGGGCCATGCTGCTAGTTTTTGATAAATCTTAATTCTTGAATTAAATTGATGAGTTCTAGGACAATAATATATCCGAAGAAATTCCCTACCGCATCGTAAAAAAAGTGAGCTTGACTTTAAGAGAATATTGCAATAACTATCATAAATATGAATGCCGGACGTTATTTTAAGAAATGCGTGTGTACAAATGAAACGATTTGAAATTGTCAACTTTCTTACGGAATTTTCTCCTTGTCTGTGAAGGATCATTCGTAATTTGGAAAAGCTCATCAGTAAAATTAATCGACACAAAGTCCTTGACGTCTTTAATATATTGTTGTAACCTAGAATAGGTTACTGAATGAGGAATAACCAAAACGGAGGTTGAAAATGAAATGTAAATCTTTATAACATCAACAAAATAAAATACTCGTCAGCGGCTTAAAGTCGGTAAACCACTTCTCGTGATGGACTACTTAGAAAGCATATGGCCCCCACTCAAAATAGGGTTCAACGTATTTATGAGGAATGGGACATACCCATTAGTGTTCATTGGTACAGTATTTAACACACACACACACACACACACACACATATATATATATATATATATATATATATATATCTGAGTTGACAATTCCTATAAGTAAGTCTTGTGGTTCGAAATAGCTATTCGAATGAGGTAATTTTGTATTTCTATTCAATGTAATTTATATGCGCTGTTATAATAAATACATTGAGCTCTATTTGTGGATCAAATATAATATTTTTCATTATTACATTTCACTTAGGTTATATACCAAGGGAATTTTAGCTGTATATATATTTTTTTTGTTGAACGCAGTAGAGGTGGTTTTATTACTAGCATCTATCGTAAACCCACCTTTACGGGTCTTTATTTGAATTGGCGTTCATTTGATCCTGCATCAAGGAAAATCAATTTTGTTAAAACCTTGGTGTATAGAGCGCTTAAAATTTGTTCTCCTATTAGATTGGACCGTGAATTTGAAAACATTAGGGAGATTTTCCTCAGTAACGGCTATCCGTATGCCCCTATTGGCTATATTATTAGTAAGAAGACTAAGGAATTTCATTCCCCTAAAATCCAGGGGCCTTCTAAATGTCCGGTGTATTTGAAGATTCCCTGGATTGGGGATAGGGGTCAGGGCTTAATTAAGCAGGTTAGCAAGTCGGTGTCCGGTTGTTTCCCATCAGTTGCTTTACGTAGCATTTTTCGAACTAGGTCTGTGTTTCCGTCTTTTCGCAAGGATGTATTGCCCTACATCAAATTGAGTAATTTAGTATATGAATTTAATTGCCAGTGTGCTGCTGGTTATGTGGGGCGTACAACCTTGCATTTATTAAACTAGAATCAATCAGCATGTACCTTCCAAAATACGACTTGGTAAGATAGATAGAATATGCTATCTTCCCCCCCCATGAATATGGAATCGGCTATTGCTCAACATTTAGTTGAGAATATAGCCTGCGCCAAGTTGTTTAAAAAAGAGTGGTTTAAAATTATTCATACAGCCGATTCCAACAATCATTTGAAGATTTTGGAATCGGTCTGCATAGATTAAGGAAACCTTCTCTCTGCCGGCAGAAAGAATTTGTAAAGTCTCTTAATCTGTTGGGGATATTTTATTTTAACTGCCCCTCGCTAATTTATTTACACGATTATTTCCCCCCCTCGTTACAAATATATACACTTGTTTGTTATTTTAGTGTTTTCCCCTCTTTTTGCTCTTCATTGTCGTTAATATCCTTTTCGTTGATCCAACGATTGTCTCCTGATGAGATGTTGGCTGAAAGGACCCTAGAGACTTTTACAATTAAAATCAATACATTCCTTGTTTTTAAAACTATATATAAATTTTGTACCTCCAAAACATTTGTATATATATATATATATATATATATATATATAGGGTGCAATGGGTGAATTGTCGCAATTTTTTAATGCACGTTATTTGCTTTTGATTTTGTCGATGGCACAGTATAAGTAGGTTCAGTTGGGCTATGAGAAAATGAGAATTATGACGTAATTCACTCCGCCAAAAATTTGGAAATGGCATGCTCTACTGCTTGGCATTCGCACCGGTAGCTCCAATACGAACATTTTCAGAGTGTTTGGGTATCTGACAGTGTAGAGGATTTGGAAAGTCTTGGATGAATCTAATGGTGATTAGGAAGGAAAACTCACCTTGATCGTTCTGACAAGAAAAGGACTCCTGAATTTGCTGATGGGGACCTCAGAGGAGATAGTACTGCCCTGGGTCAAGAGGATGGCTGCTGAAAGACCCTACGTCTGGCAACAGGAATTTTCACTATGCTACACAAGCAGGATAACACAGCCAAGGCCGTCAGACAATTTCTGCGACCGCATTATATCTAGCCACATAACTACCCAGGCTACAACCTGGTGCGCAGTTGAGTGAGTGACCAACAAAATTCTTGTAACCCAAAAGATGTACTAAAGGCAAGGATAATGGCAAGGAGACCGCCCTGAAGAGTTGCAGGAGAATTCAAAGCCGTCTGGAGGCCGTGGTTGAAGCCAATGGAAATTTTACTGAATAAATATACTTTTTAGTATTGGAAAATATTTTTGTGGAATTTTGGTAAATATATCGGTTAAAATAAATTTTAACGTTATTTTCATTTTTGCGTATTTTAGAGGACGTGTTTGTGTGCGCATACACACACACACGGACACACACACACATATATATATATATTTATGAATAAAAATGACAATAGGAAAACTGGTAATTGCTGACGCGTTTCGTCCAATGTGGACTTTATCAAAGCAAAATACGAAAATGAAATTAAATGAACAAAGTAACTAATAAAAACAAAAACAGAATGTACCTAGCAACTGAAATGTAGAGAAATGCTATTTTCATATTTTTTAAATGAAAAATAACGTCAGAGATTGTCACGTGTGGAGAATATTGTCATTATATCTGTGTTGATGTATTCAACCATTTTTTTTCGATTTTATGAATCTGTTGTGCATATTTGTTTGTAAGAATTAATTTTGTTAAGAAAAAAATTGAAATTTGAGGGAAAAAAAAACTTTCCTTCTGAGTGGGCGTAAATTAATATTTGGATAATTTTTTTTTTGTGAGGCCTCTTTCTCTTTAGCTAATACAATAGGCACTCTCCAAAACCATTTTTGATTTAAAAATGCTTCTCTGAGAGTGCCGCCATAAAAATTAACCAAATATTAATTTTCTTTTTTTATGAAATTAATGCTCTTACAAACAAATATTTTAAATCAAAGAAAATGGTTGAATACATTTCACAGATATAATGACAATATTCTCCACACGTGACAATAGACGTTATTTTTCATTTAAAAAATATGAAAATAGCGTTTTCACATTCCAGTTGCTAGGTACATTCTGTTTTTTGTTTTTATTAGTTACTTTGTTTATTTAATTTCATTTTCGTATTTTGCTTTGATAAAGTCCACATTGGACGAAACGCGTCAGCAATTACCAGTTTTCCTTATTGTCATTTTTATTAATAAATATTGTCTTCTCTACCGATTAAATCGGAGAAATTTTCATATGTATATATATATTAAGCTAATATATATATATATATATATATAAGCTCATATATATATATATATATATATATATATATATATCTCTCTCTCTCTCTCTCTCTCTCTCTCTCTCTATATATATATATATATATATATATATATATATATATATATATATATATAGCGTAAAAGACGCTCTAGCTACTGCCGGGGGGCTCTTCATTAGACTTTTATCACAATAGGTAGAGAGTAGTAGATGTTATACAGAAGAATTCAAATTTCATCGCTGCATTAATATTTAAGCGTAACTTCTAAATGTTCAGCTATCATTATTCTGCCGCCACTTAATTTTAAAACAGTTTGATGTATATAGATCCTTACTTTCCGTACAAGCAATTGTTTTTATTTCATGGCTGTTAATTCCCATATTTATTGCGAAGTTATAAAAATTGTTATCTTATAAAAAAACTTTTCGCCAAAAATCACGGAAAAAATCAACGAAAATAATCGCAGTTATGAAAACATGGAAATCCAAAATATCAGGATTACAGACAAAGTCCGAAATATTTTAAATTTGCTCCCGGGGTCGGCGTGATGGAAAAATGGTATGATATATTGGATGACATCCTCTAGGTGTTAAGTTGAAAACACGGTCAATTTTTATTTTGAAACACCGTAAATTGAGAACAGAAATTTTTTCATTTGAACATGAGCTATTGAAAGTTATAGAGTTTTGTCTGTTTAATTGGTTTTATCAGTAGAAGCCAAGATGGCGGAATCCGGAAACAATCGCAGTAATGAAAAGTTGGAAATATAAAATTTCAGAATTCTGGGTCCGGATCCGGCCCGGAATGTTTTTCATTTGTTCATGGAGTCGGCGTGATTTTAACATAGTATGAAAAGTTGGGCTACATCTTCTAAGAGTAAAGTTGCAAAAGGGGACACACTGACATTCGCATTTATTACACACACACGCACACACACACACACATACACACACACACAAACACACACACTCTCTCTCTCTTTCTCTCTCTCTGTATGTTTTGGATAGCGGCTTGGAATGATAAATCGGAGAGCCGAGTTCGAAATGCAGTCGAATTCGTTGCATTCAATTGCGATCAACTGCTATTGTAAAAATATGAAACCGTCTCTTCGGCTGCTGCCCTCATTTATGGGTAAATATCAAAATTTGGGCCCTATAGCCTTGGTTGGCAACCAGTCTAAAAGTAAGATAACTCTGTATTCAAAACCTGATGAAGATCTTTTGGGGACCCTGAGGCACAATGTATGTACCAAAAAAGTGTGGTTAGTTCTGCACCAGCCTTCACCACTATAATCAAACTCTATGGGCGCAGGGTCTGACTTCGTTTCTAAGAACAGAGCTGATCACTCATACGTGCAAAGCAATGGGAGAGTCTTGTAAATATGTGTGATTCACATATTTGTCTTATTCATTTGACATGAAAGTATTGACGTGGTTATTGGCATCTGCTTAAACAGATATTTAACACACACACACACACACACACACACACACACACACATATATATATATATATATATATATATATATATATATATATATATATATATAATGGCATGTTAGAAATGGTTTGTTTCAAGTGTCGATATAAGCCAAGCATTGTAACTTCTCTATCCTTGTATCATAGATCTCCCCAGAGCGTTGCCACCGCAGGGATAGATAACGCCTGATTAGGATCAATATATCCTGCCACGATAATATTCCTTCTTATTTCTTTGATTAACCTATCGTTAAAGATTCCCAGAATAAAGGTTAGAGTTGCTTCCCTTGCATTGAAGGATTATCGGCAGAATAGATACAGATTTTATAACAAAAAAATAAATGTTAGTTCAATTAGAAATAATTGAACTTAATATTCCTAGGTTCCCTATGTAGCACATTCAACTGACCACAGACAAAAGATGGACAAAACAAAGAACATTAACATATATAATAATTTAATGAACAAAAAGAAGGGATGAATGACAATAGCGTTGGGAGATGATGAGCGACGACGAATGCAAGACCCAACACATATAACAGGACATTCATTAATATTCTAATCATACATGTGTCATGCTGTTTGCATTAACATAATATTCGTGTGTCTGTTGCGAGCTAAATCTATATCGGGGAAGGGGTGCAAGAACTTATTTGATGTTTTTTTGTGATCTAAGGGGCAGCTTCATTATAATAGTCTTTTTTCTTTTTCTCTTTCTGGTGACCGGGGTTATATTTTCAATCTGGTTCGTATCTTCACTTCTGGTCAGCAGCAGGATTTTCTTCTTTATGTAACTATGTACGGAGTTGCTATGGCCTACTGCGCTAGACAATCTCTTCAGGTTCACGGCACTGGGAACAGTCTGGTTCGCTTTTCTGCCTCAGGAGATATGTGGTCGCAGCTTGCTTTCTCGGAGTTGCAATTGATATGACTTCACCCGTCACGATCTGGCCAGCTACTGATTTTTCGAATCACCTCGTGTGTCTCTTCTTTTGGCGCCTAAATTTTCTACTCGCTGATTGTTTGTTCTCTGCCAATCGTGTTGCTTCTTTCATATGCCGCTTCGGTTGGGTTTCTTTTAGCGTTCGCCTACGCGTATGTAATCTAGGTTATGGTGTGGGGAGGGGTGGGTGTTAGTTGTTGGCTTACATTCGTCACACCTTGTAATAAGTCTCAGCCAGAAGCCTATGTAAAACGACCATACGCATTTAGAGCAATGGAGCAGTTATAAGGTTTCTTTAATTGCTTTTCCTTGAACAGCAGAATGCAAAATGATCTGAAAGGAATTGAAATGGTTACTACATGTTGCTCGATATTTACCCACCTCCATATTGTGGTAGGATATGAAACAACGTAGATTTAATTTGAGGAGTCAATAAACCAAGGGCAAACATTTACCAGTCCTCATAGCCACTGTCACCTGGCCTCGGTATTCCCTGATACTCTTTGGTGCAATGAGAAATATCTGTAGGTAGGTTGGAATCCCCGTAATTTGATTTCTCCCATAGTTTTAAGAATAAGAGAGAACAGATACTACACTTTTTATTTGCTCATCCCCTTACGGTATTTACTCTGTCACCCCCCACCCAAGGACGAGATGTGAGACAAGGTCTATTTTTATGTGGGGACCCGAGCGCGTACATCCAGGACAATAACAAAAATTCCCCTCAACCCCCGCAACGGTCGGTTGCACTGTCCTCGGTGCGAGCACCGATCCCACCCTCTGGTGCAATGGGAGGGTACTGCCTCGGGCAGCTGTTCCCCAGGACAGGGCACCTCTCAGTATTATTTTCCTCAGTTGCCCTTCTGTCCTTTGACAGAGGGGCCTCTGCGCGCACTCTGCCCAAAGACAGAGACGCAACCGAGAGATGGTAAGTGAACGTCTAACTTCTCAAAAAGAGTAATTTACACACTCGTCTCGCTATGCTGATAGGATATGGCACAAGGTCAGTTCATAGTGGGAAGCCCGAGCTCGTGCACATGGTACTGCCGCATGGTTGGAATCCCCAGGAACAGACATCCCTCATTTATTAGTTTTACTCTGTCCGAAGACAGACACAGAATTGAGCGATAAAATGTAATTTGTCCGCCTGAAAGCAGATACCACACTTGGTATTTACTAGTCTCACACACTGGCGGGATATGGCACAAGGGCGGTTTAAATTAGCGAGCCTAACCGGTTGCACATAAACCAGGTCCCAAAATTGCCCAGTCCCCACAAACAACGTCGCGTTGGCGTTGATATTCTACCGATCCTCTCGTTCTGGTGCAATAAAGGAAGTACTGTCTCCGAGGATTGATATCACTCATTTATTTGTTGTGTTCTATCCGAAGACAGAAATACAGATTAGAAATAAAATAGAGTTTATCCGTCCGAAGGAAAATACTATACCTTGATCCCCGCTTGAAGGTGGGTTAAAGTTTGTCTGATTTTACAATGAAGCTGAATAAATAATATGGATTATATCGATTATCAGACCAATCAAGATCTCTAACCGACATCGAAGTTTCGGAATGAATAATTAAAGTTAACGGATAATCGTTAGTAAGATTACGTTAAATACCTGCGAGTCGATAAATATATGTGTATACAGAAGATTATGGTTAATTCGGACACAACTGGAATATAAGAATTAGAAGTCTCCTATTTATGCAAACCGACTTATAAATAATTGAATTATGTGCAATTTCAGTACGAATATAACACAAATCCTCGACATGTGCGAGTAACACTAAACGGGTTAAAGGAACATTTGGCTTCGTTCCAGGTACTTAATGAACTCTTCTTGTTCCTTTTCTTGTGGTCGTTCAGTACACGGATCTCCACAATTTCTTGCCCTTTGTAACTCTTGATGATTTTTTTTTTTTGATTTTTTTCCTAAACCCTATTGTACCGACCATTTAAATAAGCTCGTTAGTTAAGTTGTGCGCTGATTTATTCTGTCCCTCTTGCCTCCAACAAATCTTGTGAGTGTCATATTTTTGATGCCTTCTTTCCTCATTAAACGCCCTAGAAATTTCAGCTATCTCTTTCTCGTGTTAAATACAAGTTAGCTTTTTGTTTAAATGAATTTTATTTAAAAGAATTGCAGTTTAATTTCGGATTTGAATTTAGGCCCAGATTAGCATTTAAGATTGAAAATAAGGTTGTAAATAAGAATTATGAATTATATTTTGAAATTAAAAACATACGTTGATGTGATTGATATATATATATATATATATATATATATATATATATATATATATATATATATATATATAGTTAAACCTAGAGAGCCAGATCCGCTTAGGTGAAAGCCTGGTAGGTTTGTCTGGCTCTCTAGGTCTGCTCCACCGAGCACTTTATTTAGTTATATTGCCTACTTGTATCGGGTTTTCTATGGAGGTGGGGGGGTTGGACTTGCATGCTAAACGATTATTTTCGGCTAACGTACATGTTCTTTGTTCTTTCTTTTTTTTACCTTTTTTTCCCTTTGGTATTGGTTTGATTATTTGCAAATCAAAACACCGAAGGTTTTCGAACGAGTATAATTTATTATACTTATAAGATTACTACTACTTATAAAAGATATATATATATATATATATATATATATATATATATATATATATATATATATATATATATATATATAATATATATGAAAAAAAAGCAGATGAATACTTTCCTTTACCAAGGTGTTTTGAAACTCAAGGCTAATGTCGAAATTTTCATTTTGTAATCTTTTTAATTATGTAACTTGTATTTATACACAGGAGTAACGTAGAGGAAAATATCTTTGAAATTTGAAAACGCTCTTAAAGCGAGTTGCGTAAGGAAAGGTAAACATTGGAGGCTGTTAAGTGGTGTCATTTTTTCTTAATCAACGTACGTGGGTAACTATTTTTTTTATTGTTGAATGTATTTATTTATTAATGTAATATTATTTAAAATTTAAATTTTGATTTCTCTTTTTGTCTTTTATTCATATTGTTTTTCAAACGTGTATCCTATACGGAACCGTCATATAGCCTGACGTGTCTTTAACCGTTTAGGCTACAGGTTCGATTCCTGTCGGAGGACGAAAATTTTCTATGAAGATTTCTCGGACATTCAGGCCAGTAAATGTTGTTTAATACTGTTTATTATAAAACAGAGTATTTACTTAAATATTTGTATCTATAAAAAGAATTTATAAACATAAAAATGTCTTAAAATATATGTATATATATATACATTATTAATATGAGTTAATTACCGCAGTATATAGGGAAGCAATGATATTGAGTAAGATAATAGAATAGATTCTCATTGTCTTATCAATGGTTTTGAATTCAGAATCATATTTCCCCCAGATTAGCTACCACCCTAGACAAGAGAACCTTGTCTACCTTGTTATCTCATTCAGAACTGTATTAGGATGTGAACAGAAGAATACAATTTCGAAAGGAGATAGCGATTGTCAAGTTGGAAATTTAAACATCTCTCGGCAGCATCACTTTATCTTGAAATAACAAGCACATACACCCCATATATATATATATATATATATATATATATATATATATATATATATATATATATGGTTGGATAGATGTGAGTTTGTGACCCTGGGTTTCACGCTTTAGCGATCGTCAGACACTGACGATCGCTAAAGCGTGAAACCCAGGTCACAAACTCATATCTATCCAACCAAATATGTTAGCTCTATCTCTGATATTCAGCGCTTTCTAATAATTACCGCGCATATAATATATAAATAATTATACATATATATATTTATTTATATACACTTTTCACCCCCCATATATATATATATATATATATATATATATATATATATATATATATATATATATATATATATATATATATATTTTAAGCGTTATTTTAGTTGATACTATTATTGAGTAGGCGCACCGTTCATTTTAAAACTCTTTGTTTCCGTTTGGATGCGAAACTGTATATATATTAACATTTTCGACAATTTCTATAACAGGAAGAATTTTGCTTAAAGGCGCTAAATTTCTTTCGTGGCCAAGTCGGTTAAACGTGTCTGATTTAATGGTAGCTTCCTCTGCCTTCAGCGACGCCGTTTCAAATTCTGCTGGTGAAAGCGTTCAAATTTTTCTGTAAGCAGATTTCTCGGACATACTGGTTAGTAACTATACGGAGCGACTACTCAAATACGTGTATTCATTAAAAATAACGTGTAAAGTTATAAAAATATGGCGGACTAATAAAAAAAAAAACTATTCGAATATATATTGTATTCATTTCTTGATTTTTCAAGAGTAATACATCCTTAACAACTGTATCTAACGGATAGATTTTCTGACATCAATTTATTTGCTTTTTTGGTAAGTAAATACAGAAATTTTAATCAATTCAGAATTGATTAAGTATCTCACTTTACATGGCCTTCTTACATAATGTCATTCGTTTTTCTAGGTCAACCAACGATGTGCTTACGGTTATAACTGAACTTGTCAATCAAGCTTTAGATAAGAACAGCGAGGTTCGGGTCTGACTTTATATATCTCGAATGCGTTTGACAGGGTTTGGCATAGAGCCCTTTACAAGTTCCATAGCTATGGTGTCGATGAACCAATATGTGTCTCAATCGAATCGTTCTTTAAAAATCTTGTAATGAAACTCTTGTTGAACGGCCGGCCACGCTTCTAGATTCTTCCTCATTAATGTGGAGTGCCGCTGGGCTCTATCCTTCTTGACCGTCCAGATGTCACTGCGGAAAAAAAACAAAAAAACTGGCTGGTCACATTCAATCCTCCGAATACCAAACTATTGACATTCCATTATCATCGAGTGGACACAGAACATTCACCTATCGCGTTAAAGAGGTGATCTTGCAAGGGGGACCCGTGCCACGAGAGACTATTAGAACTTATACTCCAGACCTCAAGTGGAACTCGTAGATAAAATCCATTACTAAAGAGATCGGAAAAATGATCGGTTCTCTCTACCGCTCCAGTAAGTACCTAGCTCCTCCTGCTTTACTCTAACAGCCAGATCCGGCCGAAAATGGAATACTGCACCCATATATGGACAGACGTTCTTAAGTCCTTACTTTACAGTCTCAATAGAGTTCAAAAGCGTCTCTGTGTCCTTGTGGTTGATTAATTAGTTTTCAACCTACCGCCATTTTACTACACACGAAACGTCGTCATCCTCTTGCTGCTCTATCGTTATTTCCATGGAAAGTGTCCAAACATTCCTTAACACCGTCAGTTCTCAAGTTCAAGTCTAAGACCCCCCCACACCACGTACATTGTAGTGAACTACGCTTCATATTAGTGAGATGAAAGTTCCACTAGTGTACCTTTTTCGCCCGAACTGCTGCTTTGTGTAACACACTCCCAAGAGGATGCTACCCCTATCGCTACAATCATTCTGTTAAAATATAGGGTTGACCGTTATATTTCTCCCACATATCCTCATAATCCGTGCCTCTTACCTTGTAAGCTTCTACATGGAGTGACATGTATAAGGTGAACATCATTGCAAAACAAAAGGAGAAAAAAAAAAGAAGAAAGAAGCGTATTGGCAACAATGTCTCCTCGTTTTATATTTTGAAAAAAGTTAGATGTAACTGTAAGCTTCTAATATTCCATTTTCCCGCGCTTCTCTTATGGTTTCTTGCTTCCCTGTAAATTACAATCATCAAAAATTTAAATACAACTTCAATTACCCTCTTCTGTCTTACTGAAAAAAAATGTTCTTTTATTGTCCTTTCTCCTCACTAAAATCTTCTCCTTTTCTTTCTCTCTCAGAAATCTCTTGCATCTTAGTAGCATTATCGCCTTGCTTGGAAATTAATGGGAAGCCGACATCCGAAGCCACCTTGGAATAGTAAAATATACCTCCCCAAAAGTATTAAGAAACAGGAAAATATCATTAGAAACAAAGGGATTTTGCTGAACTCCTATGCAATATAAAGCTTCTTATATGGCAATGAATGTTGAGGAATTTTCTGGATAGAGATTGTAACTTTGTTGTCGGGTGGACGGGCATCGTTGGTTTTCAACCATAATGAGATGGCTCCAAGTTGCCATGCCCCGATAAACCGTTTTAGCTGGCGGGCTAAACTCACATGAGTGGGTGGTGTCAACACTGCGCCACTAGGCGAAGGACATTCTTGACGAAGATCACCGGCCAGGGCAGAAGGGGTTCCTCAGCTGAACTACAAAGGCAACGTGTTCACGATCAAGGCGAGCCATTTAGTTAGAGGACATCGGCTGTGGTCTAACCTGGAGAGGAATGGGCTCTGCTAGTTTAATGGGATCTAAGGCACGCCACATGTGTGCACACCAAGAAAACTTTCTCGGAGACCCAGGCTCTGGTGCACAAACGTAGGAGAACGGTGGGTAGATTAGCACTTCGACGCTCCAAAGATTCCTTGCGCGGTTGTTAATAATAATAATAATAATAATAAAAGCCTTTGATAGTGCTCCACATTCTTGGATCCTTAAAACTTTAGAAATGTACAAAGTCTCCCCTGTGGTATTAAATTTCCTTAAGCACAACATGGGAATGTGGAACACCAAACTATACCTTAGTCACACCGGGGGCACTGCCATATCCGTCTGAATATCCGACGTGGAATCTTTCAAGGAGACTCTCTGTCACTCCTTCTGTTTTGTCTATCCTTAATCCCTCTTACACATGAACTGAACAACAGTAGCTATTGTTACAAAATAAATAAGAAAATATTCAATCACCTATTCTACATGGATGATCTCAAACTCTTTGCCAAAGACGACAATGAGTTGAAAGGCCTCCTCAATATTGTAAAATACTTCAGTGACGACATAGGTATGGACTTCGGATTAGATAAATGTGCAAAAGTAACTTTTAAGAAAGGTAGAATTACAGAAACACCCTTAATAGATTTAGATTTTGTCGCAAAGATTAGGGAACTGGAGCATGGTGAAGCTTATAAGTACCTAGGAATTAGCGAAGGAGATGGCATACAACATCCCCAAATGAAGGAAAAAATAAGAAAAGAGTACTACAGGCGTGTACGTCTGGTACTAAATACTGAGCTAAACTCAAAAAACAGGATATCAGCCATAAACACATTGGCTGTCCCTGTGGTACTATACAGCTTTAATGCCCTTAACTGGACCATAGCTGAAATTAAGCGAATGGACGCCAAAACGAGAAAGCTTCTCACTTGCTGCCGCATGCATCATCCCAAAGCTGATGTCGACCGTCTGTATGTGCCCAGATCTGAAGGAGGCAGAGGATTAGTTCAACTAGAACTGTCCTACAAAACTACAACAATTGGCCTCCAAAGATATTTGGAAACTACAGAAGACTGAAGGAACATGAAAAGTAGTAAGCGTCTTTACTCCGTAGTGAAAGAAGCCAACAAATTCAAAATGGAGTTTCAAATGGGCGTAGAGATGCAACTACAGCACAATACACCGGCTGAAACTGCAAAATACCTAAAAAAGACAGCAAAGACGAATGCAACCGACCAGCTACAGAAGCGATGGCAAGATAAACCACTTTATAGCCAATACTCTGCCCATACCAAACAAGCTGACGTAGACAAAACCCGTACCCATAAGTGGCTACGTAGTGCAGGGTTGAAAGCGGAAACTGAAGTTTTTATCCTTGCTGCGCAGGACCAATGCTTGCTAACTAGGAATTATCAAGCACATATACTAAAATATTGTGTCAGCCCAAAATGCAGATTCTGTGATAAATATCCAGAAACGATTGATCATCTTGTATCAGGTTGTACGGTGTTGGCACCCACTGAATATAAAACCCGACATGACAGAGTGGGCCAATATCTGCACTGGAAAATCTGCAACTTCTACGGGAAGGAAACTGAAAGAAACTGGTATGAACACCACCCAGACCCGGTTACGGAGATAGGACCTGCTACAATACTATGGGACTACACAATACACACTGACAGAACAATCAAGGCCAACCGGCCAGATATTGTTATTAAAGACCACAAACAAAAACGATGCCTCCTTATTGATATGGCAGTCCCTGCTGACTGCAATGTATCTTTGAAGATATTCAAAAAGTTGTCAAAGTACAAGGACCTTGAAATAGAAATCTCGAAAATGTGGCTTATGGGAACATCAACAATCCCTGTTGTAGTTGGATCCCTAGGACTGGTTGGAAAAGATTGCAGTAGACTAATTGAAGGAATTCCTGGAAGTCCATGCCTCAAGGAGATACAAAAAAATTGTTCTGACAAATACAGCCCACACCTTACGAAGGGCTTTAATTCTTTTTTTTTTTTTGTCAGTGGAAAGTGTCATGACGCCATTTCTAATCTTAGGTCCCTGGGCGGGACCCTGAAAGAAATGTGTAAACGCCAGAAATCAAAGAAAATAAAAAAAAAATAAAAAAGAAGAAGAAGAAGAAGAAGAAGAAGAAGAAGAAGAAGAAATAATAATCTTGTACCTAACGTGCTTCATCTCAAATTTGTACGTCTAAGTCTGAATGTCAAACAACATTCTTTTCTTATTATCATGAAAACTTGTATAATGCTGTGTAAATACGGATTGTACAAGTCCATCATAAATAGTCATTTTTTAAAAAAATGTTTTTCAGTATCAACCAGAAAAAGAAAAAAAAAGTTTTTGTCAGATTTTCTCTTTTACGATTTCTTTTTATAATGCAACATCGAAGAAGCATTTCTTCTTTTTCTAAATCGATTTTTCATTTGTTCGAGAAGTTTCGAAACACACACAAAAAAAATGCCAATGAGTAAACCAAAAACAAAACAGTATTAAATAAGTAATGAATACCGAAACCAGATAACAAAAGAATGAATATCATATAACAGAAGAAAATGTACCAAGCAAGAAAAAAAATTCAAAAGACTCTTTTTTTTTATTTTAATGTTATTGTCGGTTAATAAATGCCTCTAAGCACAATGATTTATGTTCAACCGCTTCCCGATAACCTTCAAATCGGCTGACGTGTTCAGGGTTCTCCGAGTAGCTTTCGACTGTTTTATGATGTAAGTTAAAATATAACACGGGCCAGAATGCCATCATGAAACCACATATACATATCTCTACGAAAGTAAGTAGATATACATATACATATCTCTACGAAAGTAAGTAGATATCTAGTGTATGTAATTTACCAGAAAAAACTTACATCGTAACAATTTAACATCACCAAGACTTTACCAGATTATCCAAGATATTTAGGTATTAATCCGTAATAAATCTTATGTAAACTTTTAGTGTATAATCTGTTAGTTAATTCACATAACACAGAGATCAACTTTTAAATATATACTAAAATAAGCCATCAGTTAGAATACAGAAAAAGGATGGACAAAAAAGGACAATCAGGAAATGCTAAAAGGTTTTTTTTTTTTAGTGCAGTTTGTTTCGGTGTTTTAGAATTCTAGTTTTTCAATCGACTATGATTATGAAAGTGAAACTGACGAAGACTGGATATATATTTCACTTCTAGTCTTTTCGGGAAAAGCATTTAGAGCTTTTAAGATTTGACTGAAGATTTGAGCAGTTAAGATTTGAATGGAGTTTAAATAGTTAAATTGCCAAGAGAAATCAGAGAAAAAATTGTTCACGATTTCTCAAGACAAAAAAAATCGCATATACATATAACCACTCTCAACACACATCGAAAAACCCCACCCATGTATATACATAAAAATGTATCAGAACACAAAGTCGTGTATATATATATATATATATATATATATATATATATATATATATATGTATGTATGGTATACATGTATGTATATATATATATATATATATATATATATATATATATATATATATATATATATATATATATATATATATATTTATATATATATATATATATGTATATATATATATATATATATATATATATATATATATATAGTATAAATTGAAGTCAACATTTAGAGGCGACAGTCTGTTTCATGCTAGATGCAATCGTCAGGCCTGACGATTGCATCTAGCATGAAACAGACTGTCGCCTCTAAAATGTTGACTTCTATGTTTACTTTTATATTCACACACGCTCTATCTCTGATATTGAGCACTTTATCCTATAAATATAGCATAGTGTTCGTGGATGTGCGGGTGGTGTAAAGGTTAGTGGTTTGAATGATAAATCGGAGAGCAGAGTTCGAATTCCAGTTAGTCTCTTTATGTTCACTCACGCTCTAATAATCTTCGGACAGGTATGAATCAATCTCCTCCATACGGATATGGATTAAATAATAGGACTTGCATCTGGAACAAATCATTGTTATTTAAAAAAAAGTTACTGCAATATTCACTCAGAAATTAAGCAATTGTTCTTACAATCTTAATTAATCCGGCTTTCAATAATCAACAAATTGTTGGTAATCAGTAAAAAAGTAAATCAGTAAATCCTACACTTTTATTTCTGCCATTTTTTTTGTTCACTGTGCCAAATTCACTGGTGGAAATAACCAACCATGCATTTTTTTCTTAACATAGGCGTAAATATATTTAACTCATAAAATTTGAACAAATAACTTCAATGACCAGAATAATACATAAATGTCTACACACAGACACACACACAGATATATATTTGAGATTTGGGTTTACTTACAGAATAAAATTGCCACAAGGAGCCCTCTAGCCATCAACAACAACATTCCTCGGAAGAGTGAGTTATACTTTTTTCATTATTCCTTGTTTCGTTGAAGAAGTACACAAGCGTGTCCGAAAATTCCGACTTTTGTATCTTTCTCTTCATGCTTCAATTTGGTCAAGGCTAACATATAATAAATATCATCAAGGCTAGGCGCAATCTTCAGGCCGCGATTGTGTCTAGCAATATATATATATATATATATATATATATATATATATATATATATATATATATATATATATATATGTGTGTGTGTGTGTGTGTGTGTGTGTGTGTGTGTGTGTGTGGTATGTATGTGTGTGTGTTAATTTTAATTTATTTTCTTTAAACGTTACTTTTTATGGATATTCGTATTAGTGGGAAAGCTCTGCTTTTTAATTAAACATTATTATTTATTTAAACAGTATTTTTAATCCTTCTACATTTACCAGCCTGAATATCGGTAAAAAAAATACTGTTTAATTAAAAAATAATGTTTAATTAAAAAACGAAGCTTTTACCGGAATATGAATATACATTATGAATTAGATGAGTTGATTAAATAAGACCCCCGCGGGAGATGTTTGAAAAACCCCGAAGAAACAAAATTAAATAGACAGGCAACAACGGTGCCGAGACCAAACAATTTGAGAACGTTAATACGTGACACAGCCTTTTTCCGGAAATTAGTAAGTCTTTGTGACGATGATTACAAAAACACGGAAACTGTAGTCTAACAGGCGACATCAAAGTGAATAAAGTTAACAGTGATTTGTTAATGACTGCAAATCATGGCCAAATGGGTAAAGACGTCGTGTTGGCAATAAACAGTTGAAGTGAGTGGGGCGAGAGATAGTGTGGTGGAATAGAGAGGGAAAAGAAGGCGTGGTTGACAAGGGAACGGGGATGTGAAGAATGATTAAATGGGAAATAACCGAAAATAACCGCTGGGTGCATCAAATAAATTCGCGGCTTATCAAAGAGCACTTAATTCAAACATCGGTTTTTCAATCTACCTACCTACCTTTGTTCATAGTTGCTCATATCTGTCTTAGCCAGATTCTTTCCTTCTCGTCCTGTCTTTCTCTATCTCTCTTTACCTTGGTCTGTTAATCTATCTATCTATCTATCTATCTATCTATCTATCTATCTATCCTTATTGATAGCACTCTTAGCCGTTTGATATCGCTATTTCTATCTGGGGTGGAGGCTCAATCTCCCAGTCTTTTAATATATTTATTCAATCCTGATTATCTCATTCTTTCTGAATCATCTATCTATCTATCTATCTATCTATCTATCTATCTATCTATCTATCTATCTATCTATCTATCTATCCCTGTTGATGTATCTCTTAGCCAGTTATTTCCCTTATTTCTTTTGTGTTCCTATCTCTCTCACTTCATTATGCTTTCTCTTTTTATCTCAGTTTAACTCTTTTCTTTTCTTCCTATCTATCTATCTATCTATCTATCTATCTATCTATCTATCTATCTATCTATCTATCTTTTGTCTATTTATCTATCTCAATTCGTCATTGTATTTATTTCATCCTGATTTTATCTATCTATCTATCTATCTATCTATCTATCTATCTATCTATCTATCTATCTATATTCATATTTATGAAATCCCAGCAGAAATTATGCATGATTATTTTATAGATGTGGTGAGGGGATTTTTTTCAATCATTCCAAAGCCGAGGTGAGCAGAAATTACAACCAAAAATATAAAAAAAGAAAACGTTCTGATATAGAATAAAATCTTTAAAGTTAATGAGTGAATATACATATTTTATATTTGAGTTCACGACGATACGCAGTTTAATTTGTGATTGGCATAATACAATGCCTGTCTGGTAAGGGCCCCAAAACTACTGTATTTTACTTATTTTTCTTGATGAGACTAAAAATCGTAATCACGGTTTCACTCTTTATTTGCCGTGTCTTCTCAGGTTTTAGTCGATCATGGCTCTCCACAATTCCCTCCATTTTTAACACTTAATAAATTTTATCTTTGTTGTTATTTATCCTAAACTTTGTTCTGTCATTCATTTATTCAAGTTCGCTAATTAAGTTATGCGTTGTTTTTCCTCTGTCCCTCTTGCCTTCAATATGGCCTGTAAATATCAGATACACACACACACACACACACACACACACACACATACACACACACACACACATATATATATATATATATATATATATATATATATAAATGTATTCTTTTAAGTTATATTAAATAGGCCCAGAGTCATTTAGTTTGGAAAGTAAAACAAACGCAACAGTCTATTATGAAAATAAACACAACGCGATCATATTACCGTAAGACATCGATACGTCTATACTGATGAGAACAATCATTTTCCATGAGGTTCAAGAGACCAATTCTAAAATATTAGCAATCGAAGGGGTCTTGATTGTCAGAGATTGAGTTCTGTTGCCAGTGGGTATAATGAAATTCATTGCAGACGCTTGAGAGTGCGGTGGATACACCTGAATATTTCACCTTGTCTTATTTTCTTTTTCCTTTCAAACAGAAACACTAACAACTGTCTCTGTGCAAAAGTGTTTCATTCCGTATTTGTCTCGTTTTAATTCATTAAACTGTCTGCGCTTCGAGAAAATATATTAAAGAAAAATGTGTTGCTTCTTGAATCGGGCGGGCTAGATGTACTGCCATGTATTTAGGAGAATACTTGCGGTATGTCCTTACTCAAGACAGATTAAATTGATTTAGTTATTTTGAGAACAGTAAATGATCTTTTAAAGAATATAGTCGTAGAAAGTTCCATGGAAAGATTTGCAGATCTAAAGGTTAAAAAATGTTTTACGTAGGATAATAAATGTGTCATTGAGATTTTTTTAAATTGTATATTTTAATACACACATTATTCTACATTTTCAGTTTTTCTCCTTGAGAAAATTAAAAAAAAATAATATACTTGTTAGAGCATTAAAGTTTAAATTGCCCAGGCTGCCATCAATCCTAGAGTCTGGCTCTTCTGGCAGGGATCGAACTTACGTAATCAACACTATAATTTAATAAACATTTAAATTCTCCCTCGAAACATTGCTTAATTCATACGGGATATTTTTAAAATATTTCCTGGTACTATGAACTGAATCGGCACATTTATTTGATAAAAATACCGGCGGATCCTTTATTTGAACCTGCACACTGATTACTAGAAAAATTCTACCGGCATGACTATTCCAGACGGCACTTGTAAAGCAATGCCAGAAAAAAAAAACAACAAAAATTGTGAGGAAAAACTTATAGGAGAAATAAGCGAGAAAGGAGACGTAGTTATTTTTATTTTGACGTATTTGGTTTTATCTACATAACATACTTGAAATAATAAACACTATCTTACATTATACTGTAAAGAGATTCGAGTTGCACGTTTTCAAAAATTAAATTTTTGATTAAATAATTTTGTCAAACATATTACAAACACTTTTACAATTACTCCTCGCTCGGAACCACGGTTCTATTTTACTCAGCCAATCAACACATTCATTGGCAATTACAAAACGCTTAATTTTTTTCCCGTTCAAAGTTAGAGACCTTCATTGATGCATGTATACAAATTTTTATTCAATTCCTCCGTGCTGATCAAATATCGATGTACAATAAAGTAATCGATGTCCTAGCAATAAAATTGGACATTAAGCAATTTATATGCTACGATCGTCATCAATATTCAATATCTATTTTTTGAAAAATCGTTATGGATACACCAAACGAGAGAGAGAGAGAGAGAAAGCGAGAGAGAGAGAGAGAGAGAGAGAGAGAGAGAGAGAGAGAGAGAGAGCGAGAGCGAGAGAGAGAGAGAGAGAGAGGCAGCAAATTTTCTATTTAATCATGAAGTGTCTGCAAAGTAATCTTTATTGTTACATTTGTGTTATAGAACATCCATTATATTACAAGGATCTAAGTTAGTATTATCACCACTGCCCTAGGCTTACGACCGCATCACATTGAATCACCGGCTCCTGTATGATCACGGAAGTCAAGCAACATCAAACCTGGTGAGTACCTTATCTAGGTACTCACCAGGTTGACCGCTTAGGATTACCAATTGATGTAAGCTTGGATGTGCGAGCGATAATGGATAATAGCTCGTACTTTTATTTGTGTTCCAATTTCCGTTGGGTTTGTTATATTTCGTTACGTGCAAATACCCTTTGGAAAGCTACAAATCAACTAATTTTCCCCCAGCTATGGGTTAATTAGTACAACATGTATCACTAATCCAATATTATCTCCCCGCCTCAAAATTCTTAAATTCTAAAAAATATTTTCTGGGTTTAAATAACCTGCAAAGTGTTGATAAGCCGTAAAAAAAACAAAAAAAAACGAATCAATCACTGTTATGAATATCATATTTAATATTTTTACTGACATATCTCTGGAATGCGAGTATCAAGGCTCGCTACAGCTTCCTTTTTATAATACTTATATATATATATATATATATATATATATATATATATATATATATATATATATGCAGAATATAGTATAGTGCATATCTACACTTGGCAAAATAATAATTCCCTGTTGAAATCTCCACGCTTTAATCAAAGATAATATATATATATATATATATATATATATATATATATATATATATATATATATCGTGGACTCTCCGTCGTATTCGACGTATGATGTTGAAGCAGCTCAGTTCCTAGGAAATACAGCACATATGATTTGATTATATTGTTGAAGGTCGTGTGCTTAAACAACCACATTTTTTGAAGGCCCGAACACAACCACACGTACTAAGTACCACAAGGTCCTCAAACGAATATCCGTAGGTTATGAATTAAGAGTAGTCCTTCTCTTAGACCAGTTGCCATTCAAGGCTATAGAACCTAGTCTGTTCTGCTATTTACCTGCTATTTTCCCATAGATGGAGGGAGAAAAAAGGGATTAATATCTTTCCCCAGCGTATTAGCACGTAAATGAATGTAACTGATTCGACTGGAATTCGAACTCAGCTCTTGGATTCTTCAATCCGAGCTGTGTATATATATATATATGATTCGTGTTGAATTTTTATATGTTCTAATGTTAATTATGTTTAAATGAAAATGTCCATGAAGATGGTCTTAAATAGACCGAAACGTCCGACGTCGACTTTATATAAACATTAATACAGCATAATTGCATATTAAGATATTTGTTTATTTTTCTATATATTTTTCTTCATATATATATATATATATATATATATATATATATATATATATATATATATATATATATATATATCGATTTCGAAGTATGAGTCTCAAGGTGCTCAGTTATTAGAAGTCCATAACCAGACTACTCTTATATATGATTATAGAGGTGAATGCTTGTACAGAACCAACCACACTTTTTGGAAAATTCGAATGTAAAGAATTGGTAAACAGCGTGCCACAAGTTTCCCAAATGATAATTGTCAGGTTTTGAATTTCGAGTTGTCCTACTCGTAGACAGGTTGCCACCCAATTTATAGGACCCGTCTGAGGTGCTATTTCGCCATAGTGCCTTGACCGCTCGGCCACAAAGGATCGTTCGGTTGGAAAGGTCGTAAATGACGGTTCCGTATAGGATGCAGGTTCGAATCCTGTCAAAGGACGAATATTTTCTATGAAAATTTCTCGGACATTCAGGCCGGTAAATGTTATTTAATACTGTTTATTATAAACAGAGCATTTACTTAAATACTTGTATCTATAAAAAGAACGTTAAACATAAAAATGTCTTTTATAAATAAATTGTCGAACTTTGTCCATTTCTTAATATATATATATATATATATATATAAACTTATAATATATATATATATATATATATATATATATATATATATATATATATATATATATATATATATATATATATATATATATAAACTTGTAAAATATATATATAGAACTTGTAAAACTTGGGATGACCCATGCCCTTTTTGCCTACATGAAAAACTACACATTATTAAGTTTTTAAATAATAAAAATCTATTAAACGATAGACATGAGTTAACGGTTTTTTGCCGACATCATCAAATTTTCGCATTGAATAATTAGCATAAAAACAAACAAACAATAAAATAATTTTTAAATTTCGTAGTTCTAATAAATAGTTTAAATGCCCTACAAAAAAGATACCCCTTTATGAAGTCGTCAAAAAGCAAATGTTAGCGACTTACGACAGTTTTTTTATATACACAAAACCCTTTCAGAAAAAATAAAAAAATAAAATAAAAAGTAAATAAATCTCCATAGACACTTAACCAGACTAGACGATGTCATCTTCCGTTTTAAATTTAGACTGAGATATTGATACAAATTATTAACACTTTACGCCCCTTTTCTTTAAACAATTGCTCTAGCCGTTACCATAGAAATTTTGATTTCACTAATGAATATGCTTATAAAACGCGTAAATTTCAGAAATAAATTATTCCAAAAAGATTTCGCTTGAAGATGGAACAGAGCTTAGTACTTTAATTCAATTTAATTCAAATAATTATATTGAAGTTTTCGGCTCTTGTTTTGAAACATGAGAACTCTTATGTAGCGTGTTGGAATCATATTTTTAAATAAATAATTATATATATATATATATATATATATATATATATATATATATATATATATATATATTACTTACACGTTATTTTTAGTGGCTACTAGGTATCTTCAATAATTCGCCGAAAAACAGGATAGCGTGATTAGATAGGCCACAAACTTAATAAAAGCTAAGTTTTATCGTCAAAAATATTTAACGTTATTATTAAATTCGAGTTGACTAAAGAATTTTTTAATTAGTTAAAAAAACATTTTAATCCTTTCTAGAACGTTCAAAATTTTGTTTAAAAATCTTGTTATTTTTTACGTCACCGGTCACTTAATATTAGTTTTTTTTTTTCAACTGAAAAACATTAATTTGGAAATTCTTGCAAATATCAAATAACTGTGGGATTTTAGTGAAACTTTCACAATAATTTTATTCACAAATGAATGAAATCATTTTAGAAATGTTTGTTTTTATAAAGTCATGTTAAAAATATTTTTTACATCTGTTACCACCCTCCCTTGCTAAATTTTATGAAAACTCGAAAATTCGACTTCTTTGTAATTTTGTGATTATATTAGTTAAAAGAAGTTTTCTTTGGTAAATTTCGACCCGATATTACTCAAAATTCAGCTCTGAATTGTAAAATACAAACCCCAATAAAACTAAGACATTATTTCATTAAAAAAACAAAACAAAACTTTTAATGCCTTCTATGAATAATATATATAAAGGACACTATTGTGTGAAGCCAAAATATTTTTCCGATAAAATAAATATATGAATTATTTTCTTCCTATTTTAAATACAAAATGTGTTAATTTTTTAAATACTTTATAGTTAAATAAGTTTGTTTAATCAAAATTCGAAAATACTTCCGTCCGATAGATTGCCCTGATTTAACGTCAATTCACACCTTCAAAACCAATCAGCATGCTCCTCTTCTTTTCAACTAAATGTTTCTGCTACAAAAAAAAAAAGAAAAATAAAGTAATGTTTGTTTCCAATTACATTAAGTAAACTTAAAAATAATTTTTCAAGAAAGTATAATTGAATTTTACAAGATTTTTAAGTGGAGAATGTCACTTTTGTTTACAAAGTTGTCAAAAATGGCTGAAATGACTGATTGTATGGCAATTTTACTGACTCAAAATGAAACAAGATTTTTAACTAAAATTTCGGACGTGCAGGAAGGTTTAAAAATGTAAAAAAATGTCATCAAAAATACTTTGGTCTTTCCACTTAATAAGGACATAAACATTTAGAAGATGAAAAATGTTCATCAAGTTTGTTTTTTGTATCGGGCTTTGCTCTTTTTTAGTGGATACCCATATTTGAGTAGACGCACCGTTTATTTATTAATCAGTAGATTTATTTATTTTCGTCTACTGGCCTAAATCTTATTAAAGGAAATTATGCGGAAGGAATTAGAGAGCGCATATTTTCCTTTAATAAGATATTAATAAAAATTTGTTTCATTAATAAATAAAAAAAATTCCATCCCCTTTCTTTATTTTAATCCGATGTTAATTTTATTATTAACGTTAATTTTAATGAGTACGCGCATTTGATTTTTTATCCGTGTTTTTCTTTTCTTTTCTTAAGTAAAAACGCTAACTAAAAGAACTTTTATAATCAGAATCAGAAAGAGGCAGGTGACATTTCTTGAATACATAATGAGTATGTAAGGTTTAGCGAATTTGACACTCAGACGATATAAAAAAGATAAACAAATATCGGGATATAAATTTCCCACCTTTTTTTTTACACCTTTTTATTCTATAGAAAAAACTTATGACATGTATTCTAGTGAATAAATGTTTTTAATTACGAAAAATATATTTTATCCCCCTCACCCTAGGCTGCTTTATATCATAGCAAGAGACAATTTTATTTGATTCTCTTTATCTCATTTATTTAACATCATCTTCATCATCATCATCATCACTAGATTTCACATGCTAGCTCATTTTGCTAAGTTTTTCTATCACTGTCAGGTCTTGATATGTACGCCTATACAAATAGATATATTGCCTGTAGAAGAGAGGTAATGATATTATGTAAATCACATTTCCCAGGGAGATAACTCTAAAACAGGAAACGTTTAAAGATATTGCAGACAAAAATAGAGAGAGTATTATATAGTAAAATTGTTGGTGTTCTTGCTATTATTATTATTATTATTATTATTATTATTATTATTATTATTATTATTGACTAAGAGAGCAGCATACCAAGAATTTGTCGCAGGGATATAAGCCCAATATAACATCATGTCAACAAAACAGAAAAGGGTACACGAAATGTATTCAACACCTCTCCTACAAATAACAAAACGCCAACTCCACGCCATCAACAAAGAAGTTGCACTCTTCAAGAAATAGCTTAATATTCTCGAAGCCCTACCAACAAATAACGAAACGAATACCATCTACATCAAACGATTAAAACACAAAGCAAAACAACTTGGCCAAATGAAGTTAAAAAAAAAAAAAGTAAAAAAAAAAAGAAAAAAAAGAAGAAAAGAAAACTGGGTGGATAAGGCGTTGCGTGGAATATGCATAAAAAGAGCAAAGAAAGCGGATACTGACCAACAGAAAACGCATCAGTGGCTGAGGAGCACCGGACTGGTCATTGAGACAGAAGGCCTACTGATTGCAGCTCAGGACCAAAGCCTGGCAACCAGATCATATCACTGCCTCATAATCAATGATGGAACTAACCCGAAAGGCAGGATCTGCGGAAAATATGACGAAACTGTCGACCATCTTACCTCAGGAAGTGGCAAAAAATAAATATACCCACAGACATAACAATGTAGCGACATATGTGTACTGGAAGATATGCAAGAAGCACAAAATCGAAACCACTGAGAGATGGTATGACCACCAGGCAGACACAGTTACCCAAAATAACGATGCAACTATCCTCTAGGAAAGGCCAATTCAAACTGACAGGGAAATAAAAGCCAACAGACCTGATATTATCATAAAAGACAAGACATTCAGGAAGTGTATGCCTATTGACATGTCAGTATCATCCGAGAGAAACGCCCCCATGAAAATTATCAAGAAATTGTCCAAATACAAGACATGAAGATTGCGATTAACAGAATGTGGGGAATGAAGACCGTGACTTTATCATTATTAATCGGAGTTCTAGACCTCATGGAAAAAAGAAATGGGCAATTTTTCTAAGAGTATCACAGATAACATCAATATACAAATTGCCCAGATGATCGTATTACTAGGAACATTATATATACTATAGTGCTATCATTTAAATGACAATTATCCTATAAGGGCTAAAGACCTTAGGTTAGATCCGGTTTTACAGGATACAAATCAGGCAACATAACTAACAAATAATGGTAATGAAAATAATAATAATAATGATTGAAAGCTAAGAACGACATGTTACACTGAATTACAAATATACGAAACTAAATATACTCATCCTATCACCTAGTCCACTATGGTTATATCATGCATGTTCCTCACACACAAATGTTTTTCTATGATGATAGGTTTCGAAAAAATGCAGCACAACTTTCCATTTAGAAATAATACGAAGTCGGGTAACTTAGTTTGTTCAGACAGTCTCTGGTTATTATTATTATTATTATTTGTAACATCACTTCCTTTCATATCTTGTTTATACTCAGCTCTTTCTGGGCCACGATCAGAGACCTAGGGTCAGAAATATCACCATCATATTCTCCTCTGAGCATTTTCATAAGAAAAAAAATCACACTTATTTTAAATAGATAAAGCCCTTTGTAAGGCGTGAACGGTACTTGTGAGAATATTATTATTATTATTATTATTATTATTTGTAACATCATGAGTCAAGTTAATTCTATCACAGTTTCAAAGAGGAACATCACGATATCTTCAGAAGGTGGCAATTTAAAGGTCCCATTTAATGTACCAAAGATGACTTGATTTATGTGGGTTGCACAACGGAAAAATTAAATAAAAACTTTCAATGGCCACGGACATGTTGTCAGACACAACACTATGGCATGAACGGAGCTTGTGGAAAATTTTATTACATATGACTGTAATTTAGACAAACATCTTAAGATGCACATTCCGAAAAATCATTCAGAATCTGGCGATCTTTTGATCCATAATTCGCATGAGAATGGTTATGTATACAAACTATTAACTTCCCTCCTAGGGAGAATGAAAAGAATGTCGAGAGAGTTCTATAAGATTTAAACTAAGCTGTTTGTTTAATTCTTCTTAGTAACTAATCAGCTAACGAAAAATTCCAAGATATTACTCACGTTTCAGTTGCATGCCATTCACGCTGACTGCGTTTCATTCGTTTTGACACGTTGATTATCAGTGCAAAGGATTTTGACAAGACAAGCGACGCTTGTACAAAGGCTTGTCATTTTTTGTAGATTGTTTTTATTTGAAGAAAAAACAAATTATTGAAGAAAACAAATATACTGTCAAAATATTTTTGAACATTGTCAAACACTATGTCATGTGTTTAGTTTTTCCTTTCTTATATCGCGCTCTTCTCTTAGTATTGAAAAATAATGGAAATTACGTCAATCATTTTGCTTATTATTATTATTATTATTATTATTATTATTATTATTATTATTATTATCTTTCACACAGTTTTTGCTTTCAAACGGATACCATGCACTATAGGTGTCCTGGAACAAGACGTACGACCACAGAAAAAGGATCACTTCTCACAGGCTTCTGAATGCTATGCTTGCGATTTTCTCAAAGCAGAACTTTAAATTTGGTGTTATAAACCCAGTGATAACTGGGAAATATTGGCGTGAACATCCCCCTTTTATTTCGTAGTTCGGCGTGTTTCTTGAACTTGTCAATTCTTCTTCTTCTTCTTCTTCTTCTTCTTCTTCTTATTATTATTATTATTATTATTATTATTAGTAGTAGTAGTAGTATTAATACTACTGATAGTAGTAGCTAATGAACTAATGGAAAATTCCAAGATGGACAAGATCTCAATCGTATTAAGCCTGTTTCAGTTGAATGCCATTCACGTTTGCGGCGTTTCATCTGTTTTGATGCATTCATTACCAGCACAGACGTTACTTTCATTACAAGACAAGATGTTTGTACAAAGACTTGTAACATTTTGCAGATTTATATAATTTTATGCATGAAAAATTAAAAAAAAATATATAACGAACTCAGACATTCTGTTGAAATTTCGTTTAACATTGACAAACATTTTTTTCTTTTCTTTAATCGAACCATTTTCTTAACGGTTGAAAAATATTGTAAGGATTACGTAAATCAATTTGTTTATGATTATTATCATCATCATCTGCGTTATATTTCGATTCCTGCTATGGTCACACGACCTACCAAGCCTGCAGGAAGACCTAAGACAGGTAGCAGTGTGTTGTTATGGCTAGATTTCCTGATTTGTTTTTCAAACAACTATAACATCACTAGTGTCACATCGACAAAGTACTTCTTAATGTGTGGGCTATAATTATCAAGGCAATTTTTTGTATTTCTCTTTAGCTGGAATTTCCAGGGATGATTCCAATATGTTGCTGTGTTCCTTTTATTATTATTATTATTATTATTGTTATTATTATTATTATTATTATTATCTTCCACACGGTTTTTGTTTTTAACCGGATACCATGCACTATAGGTGTTCTGGATCAAGACGTACGACCACAGAAAAAGATTACTTCTCACAGGCTTCTGAATACTGAATTTTAGCACGAACAGACTGAAAAAAAATTGATAGTATTATTGGAGCCGATCGAGAGAATGGTGTAAAATAAGCGTATAAAAATGCAGGTGATGATCTGCTTGACTTTTTTTTAAGACGTGGCAATTCGACAATCTATTTTGAGCACGTAAAAACTAAAATTTGACCGCCGAATTATTCTTTATAATACGCAGGTGTTATGAAAGCGAGAATAATTTATTAGCTTTTACCAACGTATTGACTGAGCAAGAAGATAAGACTTCAGGAAAATTCCATTGTTGTTGTGTATTTTTTAATTGTATAAAAAGCGTAAAATTTATGGATGCGGAGGACTTGAAAGTTGTCATTTCCAGCCGAACATAAATTGTCAAACGATGTTACATCAGGGATGTAACGATATCTGAGAATTTGATATGCATAAAATAAAGAACATTTATTATCTTCTACGGTTTTTCTTTATTATTTATCACCAGTTGTGTATAAGGGAAAATATCGATCTTCGACAAAGGAAATGAAGTTCTACATTGTTTGAAATATTCCGTGACCAGCGAACGAAAGCGAAGACACTTTCATAAAAAAAAAATGAAAAGATTTATATAAGTAGCGATAAAAACAGTTGAGATGGACGTCATAATTGAAAAATTAGCGATTATGACATTTCCAGATAAAAAAAACAACAACTTTTAAACCAGAAATCCGAAGTTTTAAGTCCTTGCTTACAAATCAGAAAATTTTACTTAAGTGCATATGAGGCCGGATAAAAAAGTAATTTACCCCCCCACTAGTACATTTGCAATGCACTCGCTTTTATTTTCACATCCTCCTCCTCCTCCCTTCTATTACACCCAACGCTTGTGCACTTGTTTATTTATTATTGAAAATAATAATATGGCGTCGTTTATTTATTTATTTTTTAAATTAAAAAAAAAACGGTTTAGGTGGTCATTTAATAAAATTCACCTGAGGATACCGTAAGGTAGCGGATACAACTGACTTCCTGATTTTTAAAGTTAGAAGTTCTACATGTTATTTTTACTTTAGTTTTTTCATACGTGTATTGAGCACTTTTTAATACTACTGTTTCATTGGCTGATTCAACTCTGACCATTAACCTTATATATATTTCTGAACAAAAGCCTTTCAAACATCCTTCCATGAATTTAGCGACTATACCCTGCTTTCTCTTACCAGCTATCTTCTCTCTGATTTCCCTCTACTTAATTTGTGCTTATTAAACCTTATTCAGCAAAGATTTTACTCTCTTTGCTATCATATATTCTTACTACGAATGCCGTTCACCTCCATTTTTGTAGTTACAGGATTTCTATATCTCTTATCTTCAACTCCTCTCTGAACTATATACAATTATTTCTGTTTCTTTGAGCAAACACACAATTATTCCAACTTTCCTTGATATTTACCCGGTCTTTTTCCAGCAATATTTTTAATAACCCGATTATGCACATCTATCTTGCATTTTCATTAAACATTTATTATAGACTTTAAGGTTTAAGTATATTAAGAGCTTTTCATTATGTCTCTATTTCTATTAGATTCTTTTCTAGAAAATCGTTTTATTCAATTTCCATGGGATTTCTTCCATATTATCACTGTGTTGTGTTGACCGAATATATTTGACCGTAGGTACAGATATTTACCGAAAAACTTAGAACAAAAACATAAAATCGACCAGTGAGAAATCGTAAAAATATAAATAAAAGTTTTCACGTTTTGCTTGTGGAGATCTCTTCCAGCTCGATGCTTTCCGACTAACTTTTATCTTCAAAAATTTAAATGCAATGTCAATCGTTATCTACTGCCTTCCTGATTAATCTTCTATTGTTCACGATATTTTGAAATTCTTTACCACGTATGTTTTGAGGTGAATTTCATTAAAAATTCAAAAAGTATGTGCTAACAATGTGATGAAATATGATACATGCCTTCTCTGTGACTCTGAAAAGGGAAGCTAGCGAATATTACAAAAATCTGTTTTTACTCTCAAATCCAGCTCTTTATGTTACAAGAAATTCTGTCGTTCCCATGTGCCCTTAAATCATCACCTGTTCATGATGTCAACCGCTCGTACTCTGTCCTGTGCAAAGCGTCTGTCACTGACTGGCCGTTAACGGTTAGATATCAGACCAAGCATGATGCATTTAATTAGTTGAGAGAAAGAAAAATAACTGTGTTAAGGAGATTTCTTGACTTCTAGTCATAATTTACACTCGAACTATTGTCCTCATGTTTATTGTTGCTATTACCTCATTTCGGCTGCTGCGTCCTTCGGCATCTTTCCGGATAACCGGAGTGTGTGGACTTTTGTATCCTCTGGCCTTCATCGGATGCTGGTCGTTCCGGATATGATTCAAGGAAATTCGAACGGAAACCTTTATTTAATCTACAAGAGTAGATTGATATCCTTCGGCTCTCCTTGTCTACGGATATCTCCTCTAGTTCTTATTTCATGATTACGGCCATATAACGTTGAAACATCGGTTTCCGTACGATGATTGAAGTTAAGCAACGTCGAATAACTGGATGGGCGACCGCTTGGGAATACAAGATGCTGAAAGCTTGGATGTGCAGGTGGTGTAATGCATAATAGTTTCGGAATTTTTAATCGGTGTGGTGAGATCGAATTTCAGTTGGGTTCGTTATATTAACTTACGCGCAAATACCCTTAGGAAAATGTATGCATTCACCCCTTTTCCCTATCTATGGAATAATTAGTAACATTTTTATCACTAAATTATTATATACAAAAGAATCTTACAATGTAAAATATCTTCTGGCTTTACATAACCTGTAAAACGTTGATAAGCCATAAAAAAAAAAAAAAACAAATCAGTAAAGTTATCTTATTTCATGCTGCTCAGTTATTGCTCGCCCTGTTTCTACTGTGTCTATGCCCGCACAGTTCGATTACCCGGAACGACAAGCAACTAATGAATGCCGAATGACATATCAACCGAAATGATGTGATAATAACAAGTAAGATGAGGATAATAGTGCGATTATAAATACTGCGAACGATGGTAATTCCTCATTTCAGAAAATCAAACGGAAAGTCAAGTTCTGCTTTCTCAAATCTTATGATCTTTTTCAGATTATAACAAGTGAATGTTACTTTTGTTTTATTGAGATTTTCTATATTCTGGTTAAGTGACCATGATCATATTCCTTGCGATTAATCAGACATAAAGTCTTCTCATCAGATCATACGTAATTCAATTGTATTCATGTTTACTTCAATTTCAATTTCTTCGCATTGACACTGAACTATCACCACATATGAAGAATGGATGTTCCCTCAGGGATGCCACGTACCATGATCGCCTATTGAGACTTAAATTCATCTTAGAACGCAAAAGTAACTCGTACATACGATCCATCGCTAAAGATAGAGGTTCCCTGTACCTGATTCCTCCCGCTAACCTCTATCTTTTCAAGAGTCGGATCAGGCCCAAAATGGACTGCTGTGCAGGAGATGCCCAGTGTTCGCTTTCCAGTCTCGATAAAGTCCAAAAGAGTCTCCACCTCCTTGTGAGTGATGCTTTATTTTTTCCCTCTACAATCACTTTCCCACACACTAAACGTTGAAAGACTCTCAGTGCTCTTTCCCTACTTCCATGGAAATTGCTTAGACAAAATACATTTCTTAATTCCAGCAGTTCTAACCTTTACGGGTAAGACCCACTATACTAAGCACAGTGTAGTAAACCAGTCCTGTTACCCTTCGTATTCCATTGGTGAGATTTAATTTTTACTCGAGAAGTTTCTACATACTAAGCTAGGCATTGTAGAACCGACTCCCACGTGAATGCTTCTCCGATCACTACCATCTTAACATGTTCAAGTTAACCGTTAATTTCCGCACATAAACTGTGCCTCTTACAATATAACCCTCTTTCTTGATATTAAAAATGTCGAATTCAAGAAAGTATATGTTTTACTTGGGAAGTATTATGAAAGACGAACGTTAAATGTGTGACAGAAGTCCAAAGGCACATTGAAATAGCGAAATATGCCTTTTGAAATCTAAGCGAAGTAATAAAAACAGGAAAACTTTCATTAGAAACAAAGAAAAGAATATCGTAAAAATATGTTATGCCAATCTTTTTATATGGCGGGAATCCTAGAAAAATATTATCTCAAATGTAGAGGGGATTTGAGAAAACAGAGGTGTAGTTCAACAGAAGGATTGTGAGAATACCATGAACGAAAAATATCATTAAGATTATTGTCCTCAAAGACTTATATTCGACTGTAAATAATCCAATAAGGGTTGATTTGTCGTTAAATTAATCAAACAAAAAATGTATATGTGTTGCTGATTATGTTTTAAGCGGTTTCAATTTCTAATATCTTATGTACTTTTTCTCATCATTTTCCTTTTTTTCTCTCCTTTTGTTGATTCGTTTAATTTTGTCTTTTTTATTGTTATATCTCATATATATATATATATATATATATATATATATATATATATATATTTCTCTTCTTTTTCAAACTTTCTCTAGGCTTTGTGTATTTATTCATACTAATGTTAGTTCTGCTTCTTTTCGCTACTTTTCATTGTCCTGTTTTTTACACAGAAGAACTAGATCTTCTTTTCATAAATGACACAAGTTTTCTAAAGATAATTGTATTACGACGACCTTTTACTTCTTATCGTTTACAATAACTCTGAGCAATAAGCACACATCATGGAATAAAGGGAAAAATAACACAGAGAATATATTCTGTTAACTGGATAAGGATGTTCGGATATAATATTCATAAAAGCATCAATGCTGAAATATTTTGTACGTAATTAGCGAATGTAACGTCCTAAGAGACGCATGGTAATATTAGACGTCCGCTTCAGGAACAAAGTTTTGAGTGTATTTAAACACGCACAATGTAAAGTAAACTGTCAGTACATTATAACACATTACAAAAGTAATTATTTTACCCATGTCGCTACCGAATGTGAAATAAGGTCGAAGTTTGAAGTGGGTTTAACGGCAATACCATGTAAAAATTGCCGAAGCCCTCTCGGTATTTGCCCTTTTCAGAACGCTCCATGTACCAGGTGATAAACCCAGCCCCGTCCCGAAGGGGAGGTACACTCTTCGTGGGGATCTCCTGGGGCCTCAGCTTAATATTTTTTAAAAAACCTCCACAGCAATAAACAATTACAAAAGTAATGTTTATGTCAAGTCAATCTATGATCGTTACAGGTATAATGTAGCCCAGTGCTATCTACCGCATGTTCAGGTCATCGGCGACTAAACCGGTCGACATGTCAAGCTTTTCTGTCAAATTGTCAAACATGTCAAAGTGTAGATGAACCTACTTGTAGGATCAAGGATCATGTAGCACAATGTGGTAGACTGGGGTCCACATATATATAGGAAATCAGTGCGACGATGTGGATAGCTTCCTGGCCTAAATTTAAAAAAAAAAAAAAAAAAAAAAAAAACGAGAGCGATGTGTTCCCCTAATGGAATCAACAGCCATTTGTTCATCGTTCCGCATGAATGAATGCGTCTTCGGCATTCAACCCAGGTATGTGGTGAGAACAGATCAGGTCATGGGAATGATGATGATGACGATGATGATGGCAAACGCATTATTGCTATCAGAGTAAACATTACTAAATATAAAAAACAAAAAACAAAAAAAACAAAAAAAAAACAAGAAATCATTAGAGAAACATAAATTATCACATATGGCATATAATTCCTTTGTATTTTCAGCTGATTTCCTATTAGTTTAATTTAGCGATTTGTTTTTTGTTGCTATCGGTCACTCAAAGGTGGGGAAATTGTAAATTCGTACAGGAAGGGAACAAGTGATTATGAGACTATGTACGATCGATAAAGGTTGATCTTCAACTCGAATAGGTATATATTATAATGATGAGGCAAGCATCCTCTTAGAAATTCGTTCATGATTGAACAGTTTTAGGGAAGTGGAATTTAATCTTTGTCGCTATATTTTATTTTTCATTCTTTACATTCCCTTCTAAACTCCGCCATTACAGATTCCATCTTATTTTTATGTGTCAGAAAGCGAAACTGCTTATAGCTCAGAAAGGAGACAAATAATACAAGTGTAGAAAACAGTACGTTCGTACTCAGTAAAATATAGAATAATAATTCTTCTGAGACGCGCTGTGTCCTTTCACTATGTGGGTTCTCCTGGCTTTCCGTTTCGCTCCATGTCATTAATCACTAAGCAACATTTGACCCTTTACTATGACACATTGTCTAGACTTTGTCATCCATTTACAAACAATTCCGGTGATAGGTTACACGTTGTTTGAGGTTGCACTTCATAAGTGACGTGAGAGTAAAATTTGTCAATAACTCATATCTCATTCTGACACAGTACATTTTTATACTAATGTTCCCCCAATACAAGGCCCGACAGCCACTCAAGTGCCACTGTGTAGTGTTTTATGTGCATAAGAAAGGACAAGAAATGAAATTCGTGCTGCTATGGAGGAAAGATAACTGTTGAAGAGGTCAAGATTATAATGCTTACGAAAACATACCACCTGGAGTCTGTTCCACAATGCATAATTCCTTCGTAAGAAACTATCCGAATTGAACTTACTCCTTACCGATGGAATAGAAAGGAAATAAGGATTATTTCCCCTTATTTATCTGGTATAGCTGACCCCAGTTGTAAAGGTCTCGGATAGTTATTTAAAGTGAATATAAATCTGGCATATAGCCACATTAACGCTGGGAGGAAGTGTCCAGTGAATGTTAAAATCACAAGCAAAAGTTTATTGAGACTAACTTGCTAGCAAATCGTTTATGGCAAACGTCTTGCTTGTTGCAGAATTATATTTTTCAGTGTAATAGAGAAAGAGATGAAGAATTCTGCAGCATCAATTCTAAAGTTATTTATATTTTTCTCTTCTTTTTTAACCGGAGATTTCTGAGTGCAACCTGAAGTTAGCAATAAAAAATTGATTAGATGCTCGAGACCATGATTGACAAAAGGTGCAACAAGGTGAGAATAGGTATCGGTCTAGTCGATAACTCAATTACTGCCACTTATGATTCTGAATAAAGGTGACACATCTCCTACTTGATATTTAAAATATTTGCCTTAATGCGAGAAAAGGATATTCTAGGACAGGAATAAAGAGTGGTGAAATTTTTACTGAAAAATATCATATGACTTCACAACCGGGTCGAGGACGACTCTGCACAGGTTTCTTTTATTTATCATCTATTGCCACACATTCTTACGAAAAATAGTATTGTTTACTTTTGCACTCTCAACGGTTTGAATTAAGAATTGTCCCTCTCCCAGCCTGGTTATTACACAAAAACTTCTCACTATTTAATCCCTAACTGGGAGGAGAATAGCTTTCTGCCTATTTCGAAGGCATTATTTCCAAACAGAACGCAATAAAGAAGGCTTGATCGTGATTGGCCATTTCTACTTTTCGTTTCAAAAACCGTTACTCTGCTTTTACGTCCTGCGTACATATTCATTTATTTTTATCACCATGCATTTTCAGAGCCTAGGTGATCATGTCTCTTCACATCTTCATTTTATACATTGTATGTGAAATATCGTTTCTCGTTAATAACTCCGCGGTTTAGAATTCAGATTATCATTTTTTTCTTCTTTTTAGAGTGCTTGCCATCCAAGTCTAGAGGTCCCGTTTACCCTTCTATTTATCTATGAGGTGCAGAGAAAAAAATACGGATTCATGGCATTCCCGAGGTATTTTTATGAAAGGGAACGCAAGAGACTAGCTCGGAATTTGAACTTCTCTAGCCGATTCCACACAGTACCGAAAATTGAATAGAAGAACAGAGTTAATAAATCCATTTAAAACAATGTCTGCTTATTTCGCAGTTATTTTGAGAACATCTTGAATTGAGAACATCTTTAATCTACTAATTCTCCTTCCGGCAAGGTAGATATTGTTTTGAAGTCTTATTTGGCAAGTTGGCTGCTAGTCTTAGGAAGTAAATTTGAACTCCATCTAGTTCCCACTAAAACCTTAACTTCATCACTATTCGTAGCGTTTCTGTGGTACTATCCTCTCAGAGTTGCTCACAAGCTTCAAGAAGAAAGAAATAATCTTTCAACATGGGTGGAACTACCTGGCTGGAAAAAAAAGTCTATAAAATCCTAAGGTATTACATAGAAATATACAGCATTTTTGCCTCAAGCTATTTCCTTCATCGTTGTTTTTTTTTTGTCACTTTTTTATTTCTCTATTTCACATTCCGTATCTTCATCTGCTTTATAAGCTATGACTTTTCAGAATATGAGCGATCATTTCTCACCACAGTGTCCTATATCTGTTGTTATAAATAACCTTTTACCAATCCTCTTTATTCTCTTTTTGCCATCCATTCACGAAAGTCGTTTACTTGTTTTTGTCCATTCTATTACCTTTCTTCATTATTGTATTTTCTAATTATCATTGTGATCATTTTATATGCACAGCCCATCCTCCCTTTCGCTTGTAACCATGCATCAGAATTAAAGAAACGTTTTTCAGCACTAAAGCTGCTACGTAGAATTCTTACTATATTACAATTCTCAGATCTTAGGGATGTACTAAGTGTAGTTTAAATGTGGCACAAAATCGCTAGTATAAAGCACTCAGCCGTAATTGATCTAGCGAGCCAACCTTGCTAACCATTACACCACGTCGAAGTACACTATTTCTGTTCTTATTGTGATGTACTCAGCATAGCTTAATCTGACAGAAGGTCTCACATATGGGGCACCTAGTGAGTATCGAACTAAGTACTCAGCCGTATTTGTTAACCATTACACCACATAAATGTTTTCTTAGCTTATCTTTGTATGACAGTAGAGTAAAGAGTATTAGAAAGGAAATATTCTTTCAACATTTGGTGCCTGTCATATCTTCAGATTCTAATATCGACCTAGATTCATGTGAATTGCAAGAAGAAAGATGGAAGAAGGAAGGAAATAATTAAAATTATTAAATAATAAGAAGCCGTCAAATATGCCCTTCTGGCAGACCATACTGCAAATATGATAGACAGAATGATGGGGAAATATAGGATTAGAAATTAAGACTACTAGCCGAGTTGAAAAAGTGAGATATGTTTTGCAATTTAGCTTAAACCACATAAATGTTTTCTCAGCTTATCTTAGTACGACAGTAGAGTAAAGAGTATTAGAATGGAAATATTGTGCCAATCATGTTCATAGGAAGGAGATGCGTGACTTTAGAGAAAAAAAAATCCCTTGGGCTTGAACACCATCTAACAGAGTCGGTCGAAAACATGAAGGTCTCTCGGGCATTAAGAGAAGGTTGATTTGTGTTATTATTTATTTATTGTCACATCTTCCGTTTCTTTTTCACTTGTCATTCTTATTCTTTTTATGTGCCGTGTCCCGTCAGGACGTAGGGGATCATGGCTCTCCACTTCCCCCTATCCCATGTAGCACTCAATAAGTTTTGTCACTTTGCTACTTCCCACAGACCCTTTTCTGTCATCCACTTGCTTAAACCCGGCTGGTATGTCATGCATCCCCCCCACACACACTTTGTCTCTCTTTCCTTCTATTCGACCTGTGAGTACCTGCCCTCCTTTCTCATTACGTGTCCCAGAAATTTCAGCTGCCTCTTTCTGATGTTAAGCTTCCTCCTTGTTTGCATGCTCCACAAGGCCTCATCGTTGCTCACACTCTCGCTCCATGATATCCTTGGCATCCTTCCACCGCCTCGAGTCTCTTCTTCATCTTTGAGGAAACTGTACAACATTCGCTGTCGTAAAGGAGGACAGATTTCACGTAGCAGCTCAGTATTCTTTTCTTTGTTACCAAAGAAATCTTCCTGTCTTGTAATATTCTGCTCAGCTTTTGGAATGCGTTTTTGGCAATCTCATGCCATCTTCGGATTTCGTATTTAGGCGGCCCGTTATTTTTTGCTTCCTTTACCTTCTGTATAATCTTATTTCTCTTTTTTAACACCGTTTTTGTTAATATCTGTCTATATCTCAGAAATGAGGTATCATAATTATTTACACTATTTACATTATTCAGGTCGCTATCCTCATCTTCATTGCCATATTCACAACGTTTCAGCCGTTGTAGGCCCCAGCCTTCTTCATGGCCGAGTGGATAAAGAAGTTGGTTAGATGTAGTGACTAGACCCAAAGAGCTTTAAGTTCAATACCGGGCCACAACAGTATTAAACCAAGACTTGGGAAGTTAAGTTAAAGGGATACAACTGAGGGATCCGTGGGACTAGAATAGTCTATCCCGGTGGATGAAATAAAGGGTTCGATCGAAATCCCAATCACCTGAATAAGGCCGGTGCGTACAACGGCCGAAACGTTGTAAATATGGCAATGAAGATGAGAATAACGGTCCGAATAATGTAAATAGTATAAATAACCGTTTATGTTATCTCGCTTTTTTTCTGTTCTTCATCTCCTTTTGTTCTCTTTTACTTTGATCAGTCGTGTTTGTTTTCCGCAAACTCTGGTTTGTTTAATTTTTCATTCAATTATTTTTTCTCTCGTTTCAGTCATATCTTTTGGATAATTTTTCCAATTTTCTACGTTCTTTCTCCTTGTCTTTTTGTCTTACCTTCTCTTTTCCAATTTTTCCAATTTCTTTCTTTTTTCTCTTTTACACAATTTCTAAATTCTTCCTTTATTTCTATTTCCTTTTCTCCTTAATTTCTTTTTGTCATCTTTCCTACGTTCTTTTTCCTTGTCTTTTTGTTTTACCTTCTCTTTTACCTCATTTCCAAATTAACTTCTTTTTCTCTTTTACACAATTTCTAAATTCTTCCTTTGTTTCTATTTCTATTTCCTTTTCTCCTTATTTTCTCTTTGTCACTTTTCCTACGTTCTTTCCTCTTAATTTTCTCCTTTCTATTTTTTCCTTATTTTTTCTTTTTCATCTTTTGTACATTCATTCATTCTTATTTAATCTTTTTTTCATCTTCTTTCCTCCCTATTTTCTCCTTCTCGTATTGTCTACCCTTCTTACTTAATCCTTTTCACCTATTCTAACTTATTTCCTTTTTATTTCCCCCCTTTCATCTTTTCATCTTTTCATCTTTTCATCTTTTCATTTCATCTTTCATCTTTTCATCTTTTCATCTTTTCATCTTACTTAATCCTTTTCACCTATTCTAACTTATTTCCTTTTTATTTCCCCTTTCATCTTTTCATCTTTTCATCTTTTCATCTTTTCATCTTTCATCTTCATCTTTTCATCTTTTCATCTTTTCATCTTTTCATCTTACTTAATCCTTTTCACCTATTCTAACTTATTTCCTTTTTATTCCCCCCTTTCATCTTTTCATCTTTTCATCTTTTCATCTTTTCATCTTTTCATCTTCATCTTTCATCTTTTCATCTTTTCATCTTTTCATCTTTTCATCTTACTTAATCCTTTTCACCTATTCTAACTTATTTCCTTTTTATTTCCCCCCTTTCATCTTTTCATCTTTTCATCTTTTCATCTTTTCATCTTTTCATCTTCATCTTTCATCTTTTCATCTTTTCATCTTTTCATCTTTTCATCTTACTTAATCCTTTTCACCTATTCTAACTTATTTCCTTTTTATTTCCCCCCTTTCATCTTTTCATCTTTTCATCTTTTCATCTTTTCATCTTCATCTTTCATCTTTTCATCTTTTCATCTTTTCATCTTACTTAATCCTTTTCACCTATTCTAACTTATTTCCTTTTTTATTTCCCCCCCATTTTTCATCTTTTCATCTTTTCATCTTTTCATCTTCATCTTTCATCTTTTCATCTTTTCATCTTTTCATCTTACTTAATCCTTTTCACCTATTCTAACTTATTTCCTTTTTATTTCCCCCCTTTCATCTTTTCATCTTTTCATCTTTTCATCTTTTCTTTTCATCTTCATCTTTCATCTTTTCATCTTTCATCTTTTCATCTTACTTAATCCTTTTCACCTATTCTAACTTATTTCCTTTTTATTTCCCCCTTTCATCTTTTCATCTTTTCATCTTTTTCATCTTTTCATCTTTTCATCTTCATCTTTCATCTTTTCATCTTTTCATCTTTTCATCTTTTCATCTTACTTAATCCTTTTCACCTATTCTAACTTATTTCCTTTTTTATTTCCCCCCCTTTCATCTTTTTCATCTTTTCATCTTTTCATCTTTTCATCTTTTCATCTTCATCTTTCATCTTTTCATCTTTTCATCTTTTCATCTTTTCATCTTACTTAATCCTTTTCACCTATTCTAACTTATTTCCTTTTTATTTCCCCCCTTTCATCTTTTCATCTTTTCATCTTTTCATCTTTTCATCTTCATCTTTCATCTTTTCATCTTTTCATCTTTTCATCTTTTCATCTTACTTAATCCTTTTCACCTATTCTAACTTATTTCCTTTTTTTCCCCCTTTCATCTTTTCATCTTTTCATCTTTTCATCTTTTCATCTTTTCATCTTCATCTTTCATCTTTTCATCTTTTCATCTTTTCATCTTTTCATCTTACTTAATCCTTTTCACCTATTCTATCTTATTTCCTTTTTATTTCCCCCCTTTCATCTTTTCTACCTTTTCGTTTTATCGTTTCTTTTTTTACCTCTTCCACCTTTCCTTCTTATGTTTTCTTGTCCACCTCCTTTCTTTGTTATTTTTCCATTTCACTCCATTTCTACGTTCCTACGTTATTACTTGCTCTTTTTCACCATTTTTTTTTTCTTTCAAGGTAACGAAATTAAGACTACTAGCCGAGTTGTAAAAAGTGAGATATGTTTTGCAATTTAGCTTAAATTATCAACCAATTGGTTAGCAAACGTTTGGTGCCTGTCATATATTCAGATTCTAATATCGACCTAGATTCATGTGACTTGCAAAAAGAAAGATGGAAGAAGGAAGGAAATAATTAAAATTATTAAATAATAAGAAGCCGTCAAATATGCCCTTCTGGCAGACCATACTGCAAATATGATAGACAGAATGATGGGGAAATATAGAATTAAAAGTGAAGATATTATGAGAGAGAAAGCATGCTCAAGTTTTCTCAGTTAACTCGAAAAATCAACTGCAACAACGTTTGACAAAATAGGCGTAGTTATATTGAAATATTAGAGAAGAAAGTGAATCAGTTGGCCTTCTGAAAAAGAATTTAAACGACGAAGACGACAACGCCATTGAAGTTAGTGTAAACAGTGGGAGATTTTCTCTTTTGCTGAATTTTTCTATTTTGTTTACCTGCTGAGAAACGCCATCGTTTCTGTAGTAACCGTTACTAAATATAATCCTTCAATAATACGTCACATATGGCGAGTGGCAAATTACCAATAGTGTTGCTTAGTTTCTAGAATCAAGACAAGAATAAAGAGTAGATTGATTTTTTTCAGAAGTATATTCGACTTGCTCAAACACAGAACCGCTTTATATTTTTCATTTCGTTTAATTTTCCGAAATACTTTTTCTCAAAGATATTGATAAATTAGCGGCTATTATGGCTGTAAGAAAACAATTACATAACGTGAATTTAGTCAGATTAAATAGAGCCAGTTCTCTTTTAAAAAAGTTGGGAAATTTTATTGGTAACTAGCAGTAGAGCCCGGCGTTGCCCGACGATGTAACAGTAAGAAATAGATCAAATATCGACCATCATAAAGACTGAAAAATAAAATTGACAAAGATTATTGTTTAAGGTTGACGGACACGCATGTCTTAATTAGTTTTTTTTTTTTTGTTTTCAATCGTTATTTTTTTTTTTTTTACGAATTAGTCAACCCAAACTCAAACAAAAACATTGTTTTCAATCGTTATGAGTCTATCGATTGAATAGAATTTTATTATAAACAATTGTCTTGTAAATGGAATTTTTAAAGCATTCTGAATGTAAAAATAAAGAAGAAAGTGTGCACGACAATAAGAAACACTACCTGCCAAAAAAAAGTGAAGTTTTGTTGAAATCAGTTATAAAATGTAGGAAATCTGATCCCATATATAAACGAACACACACACACACACACACACACACACACACACACACACACACACACACATCCTGGGTTTTATAATAAGTATAACTCGATATGAGTTGTCCCCCTTTCATTCTGGCGACAGAATCGTTTTATCGTGTTTTCTAATTGATTTCATGCAAAAACAATTGTGTTTTTCCAATTTTGGGCGATGTCAGAACCACCGCTAGATAATTTTACGCAGTCCTGTGAAGTTTTGTTGAAATCAGTTGAAAAATGTAGGAAATCCGATCCAATATATAAACGTACAGACATACACACACACACACACACACACAATCTGCGTTTTATAATAAGTAAGATGTAGTGAGTGTATTTCCCATATTATATACTGAGATGGAATAAATAGTAGCGCAAAATTGGCTCTATATCCTTGTTTGTGAAAAAGTAGAGGTGAATTAAATCTCACAGGACAAATTCAAAATAATTTGGGTATAGGACTAGAAAGTATTTGATAGTGAAGCTGCAACAACACCTCCCAATGTGGTGAGGCGTTAGCATTTCTCCAAAATGTATTTACAAGTTTATCATAACAAAACATACCATCCTTTAATATAAATTCGAAAAAAATTGAAATTACATTTGCATTGATTGTATTTTTTGACCTTTAAGAAAGCTGTATTTCTATTGATCATAATAAACCCGGCATTTGACTTTAAGACCAAGTATTCTTCTAACTAAAAATCTTCACCTGATATTTCAAAACCTTCTTTTGGGAGACCAGAGACTTCTGTTTGAAAGCACTCCTCGAAGGAAATATGTTTTGCAAAATAACTTTATCAAAAAAGCAAAGGGCCATGAAACGATGAAAAAAATAAAAAGGAAGAATAAAAGGGTAAAAGAAAGAGGCAAACTTATGAGAGAGTGCATTGATGAATTACTATCGTCATCATCATGAGACTAGACGAAATCTTTTTCGGCTAGACGATCGAACTCTTTGCCTCTGAGCAGAGAGGAACCCGGATGAGGCTCAACCGAAAGGTGGAGTCTCGTTCGGGGAGGTTGACCAACCCGATCTCGTTATCCGGGTTGTACGGGTATTTTTTGGCCGAGACTACGGGCTCGGAGAACCCACGTTATACTCGGCCTTGTGCCACATGCAACCCTCGTTGCTAAATATACTATCGTCATCATCATAGCTATTTCGACTAGAAAATATGCATAGACGATGTTTGAGTTTTAATCTCCAGCAATCTGCTCAGTTCCGATTGTGTATGTTTTTATATCAGAAAATGAAGGTGTATATGCTAGCCTTCTTCCTTATGTATTGTGTACCCTCAGGATGTAAGCGATTATGGCCCTCCACAATTTCCTGTCCCTTGTAGCTCTAAATAAATTCCCTCTTTTCGTTATTTCTAAACTCTGTTCCGCCATCGATTTACTCAAGCTCGTCAACTATGTTATACTTGGCTTTCCCGTGTCACTCTTGATTTCAATTTGTCCTGTGAGTATCATATTTTCCAAGCCCTCTTTCCTCATTATGTACACCAGAAATTTCAACTGTATCTTCCTGATGTTAAGCATAAGTGTACTTTGTTTTCACCGTCTCTAAAACCTCGCCCTTGTTCGCTTCTTGGTATCCCCAGAATCTTTCTGGAGATCCACATTTCTCTTGCTTCAAGCTCCTTTCATACCCAGGGTATAAACTGGCCTAACCTAACTTATAATGCAGGTATAAAACAGTCTAACCTAGAATCTATTTCCTTCACAGTGGCAACGATTTTTCTTTTTCTCATTTTCTCTGAGTTCTACTAATATAAATAGTTTGTCCCTATCGTTGGGTCATTCTTAGTTTGATCCCCACTAAACAGAAAGTTATTTGATTTCACACTTGGCAATCTGGAATAAGGTAAACTATGAATGAATATATTTTATACATTAACCATCACTAAATATTTGAAACTATCGCCCCATTTTTATTTTTATTTTAAGCAGTATATATTACGTTTATCGGCATACACATCCGAGAAATCTTAATAAATAAAATGACGGATTAAAAATACATCCGTTAATTCTTTATAATAAGTATTTATATAACTACAGTGTAACCCGGATATAAGAGAGTTGTCGGGACCGGAGAAGAAGTCTCTTATATCCAGGTTGGGTCTATTTCATATACATTAACACAGGCTCTAATTTGGGACCAGAGAAAATCTCTCTTATATCAGGGTTTCTCTTACATCCGGGTCTCTTATATCCGGGTTACACTATATATATATATATATATATATATATATATATATATATATGTGTGTGTGTGTGTGTGTGTGTGTGTGTGTGTGTGTGTGTGTGAGTGCGTGCGTGCGTGCGTGCGGAAGTATTAATGGTACAGCGTTCGTATTTGAATAAATGAATAAGTATTAAACATTTGATCCCACATGTTATGAAATAAAACCATAGATTTAAAAAAAGAAATACACTCCCTTTATTTCAGTGCGTCTATTCAACTACAGTGTAACCCGGATATAAGAGAGTTGTCGGGACCGGAGAAGAAGTCTCTTATATCCGGGTTTCTCTTATATCCGGGTTTGGTCTATTTCATATACATTAACACAGGCTCTAATTTGGGACCAGAGAAAATCTCTCTTATATCCGGTTTTCTCTTATATCCGGGTCTCTTATATCCGGGTTACACTGTATATATGGATATTTATTTTACCGTTTTATTTAATTTAAATCACATCAAGATATTTATTTATTTTAGAGTATACATTGAGATATAAACTATAAACTATACGCGGATTGAACATTTTTTTACCATTGCCGGAGAGTGATTATACATAAACTCTACCTGGAGTGGATATTATGGGCTGAATCAAATTATTTCGCAATCCAAAATGTTATTATTTTATTTTATTTATTTTGAGAATAAGTTGTCTCCCTTGAGTTAAACAAAGAATACAGAGATATATTTCGATATATACGATTTATCTGATGTTCTAGCGGATTAAAAACTAATTACACCCGCGGTATTCAGTCAGTTATCTGCCACGCTAGGGCGATCATTCATCTTTCGACGAGGCTGATTTTTTCCCACAGTAGGTTGCTATTTCCTTCTGCGGTAGATCAGTTGCCATCCAAGTCTATAGAACCCAGTCTGTCCTGTTATAAACCCACAGCTAGGGGAGAGGAGAAGAAGAGGATTCATACATTTCCTAAAAGTGCGTAAGTGAATGTACTGGATTCGACGGGAATTCGAACTCGACTCTCCGATTCCTCAATCCGTTATCCATTACTCCAACGTATTACAATGTATATTTCTGACCATCTTAAATGTTCTCGTTAGACAAGGAAAGCTACACTATTAATTTAATTCAACACACAACGGAAAACGAGTTATCGCAAACGCGTTCACAATCATAAGTGCAGTTAACCATTATGTCGTTGCGACATCACGTAAACTGCATCCGTAGAAGGTGTGAGTAAGTGTACGCGGGGTGGGGGACTGAAAAGCTCATTGTCTGACTATGAAGGAATGATGTTACAGCTGAGAAATCTTGCTGGTATTAATTTCAACTCTACTTTTTCAAAACCACATTGTTTCCTTCCAGGTAAACTGGCATCTGACTGTTCAGAGGAGACTACAAAAGTAACTAGTAGGGAATTCTCTTAAAAAAGGACAACATTTGACATCGTCATTTTATCAAATACTTTCAGAAAAACATCCCCAAGGACATTGATGCTGACATGTGTGCTATATTAGGGGGGTGATGTTTCTTCTTTATCAACAGTAGAAAAGTAGGTAGCTCAATATAGGAGGGGAAGGGAGAGTTTTGAAGATGGACGTCCTGCAACTGCTACCACCGAGGAAAAAGTGATTGTATTCATTACACGGTGATGGATGACAGACGATTTACTATAAATCAAATAGCCAATCCTAATAGCATATTCTGTGAGAGATTTGGATTCAATGGGCGATGTCATTGACTGTGGCTTTATCACCCTACTCCAGCAATATTCTCCTGATTTAGCCCAATTTGATCATCGTCTATTCCTTAACATGAGAGAAAGAAAAACACTAGGCTGGGAATGAGTATCACAGTGGTGATGTCGTCTTATCAGAGGCTGATGATTTTTTTTTTGATCAACAGGAAGAAAGCTTCTTCACCAATGGTATCCAAGCACTGCAACACCGACGGAAGACGTGTGTGGACCGCAAGGAGATTATGTTGAAAAATAAGCCTGATTTGGTTACATTGCATGAGATTATCTTGGTCTTCCTATGAACTTTTCAGACGACCTTCGTAGGGTAAGTCTCCATCCGTCTTCAAGATAATTTCCAATTTAGTTTCCCTTCTACTAGAGGGATTGAAGTAGCTGGATTAACGTATTTCCCAGGGCATCTTTGCGAAGTCGTGTGGATTAAAACGTTAGTTCGTGAATTTGGTGTCATAGCGTGTTTGCGAGTTCAATCCCAAGTAGAGTAGTACAAATTTAGACTCATTGGAAACGTGGCAACAGCTAACTGATCAGTATTAAAAAGATCAAGACGATATATTCCTAGACAGGAATAATGGAATGAGAACAAGAGATTAATTAAAAAAAATAATTTGATCGACAAGCACCTGAAGAAGACCTAATTGTGAAACGACCGAAACGTTGAGAGGAAAACAATAGAGATGGGGATATTAGTCCGAATGCAAATAATTATTACTGTTCATTCTAGAAATTCAGACAGCGACTCTAGCAGAATTTGAACTTTCAAAAGCCGAATAACTTTAACACAATACAGAAATACATATCTATACACACACACACACACACACACACACACAGAGAGAGAGAGAGAGAGAGAGAGAGAGAGAGAGAGATAACTGTATAAATTCATAAGTGCAAGATCAGGTTTGTAATTTAGGATGTGAGTAAATATAGTAACTGAATTAAACTACTTTATTTCAGTTGACGTTTACATCTACATGTGACAGTATTTTCTTTCAGTGGGACATGGCCAGTTTGGATCAATGACTGCAAGCAGTAATAAAAATCATGATAAATTTCTTCAATATACAACCTGTTGTAAGTTTTAAATATATAAAAGAAATCACTGGGGAAAATAATTTCATGCTAAAGGTTTTAGGCGATACAATGAAAGATGCTGATTGAGAGGAAGATAAAAAGTTTAATAAGCCAAAGGCATTTTGTGTGATCATCTATTGATTGCATTTACAAGCATTAACTTATTATAATTCTGCTTGTCGCTCCCTTAGTTAGCACGACTTTTACTCCCTGCCAATAACTCATGAATAATGGACTATTCCGTTTTGATCGTATGCAAAGACGTGAAAGACATATTAGAGACGTTATTTGCTTTCAAGGAGAAAACAAAAGAAAGTCAGTAAGAAAGAAGGAAAGACAGAAGTGTTTAACGTCTGTTTCAGTGAAATGGAAAAAGTTGTCAGTTTCAATTCTTTTGATTTGTATGACAACTTATTAAAATAACGACAGCCATTCATATTCAAGATTGTTATTGCAATACTTTGTTAATGTTGTTAAGCTGAAATATTTATCGACGCGACGGGGGAATTTCTACGAATGTTTTTATTGACGTAGAAATCCCTATGAGCGAATTCAGCTGTTAACGTAAGAATTAAGATTCATCAAAAAATTTAAATACAAATTTAAATTCAAATTGCCACAGGCAGTTCTAGTTGACAGTAATATTCACAATGTTGGGAATAATATTACAAACTGACCTATTTATAAAATAAATATGCCTTGTTAATAAAGAAAATGTCATTTCATATAATTCACATTCTTGTACTTAATTACCATATATGTACGCTAGCGAACAAAACCGGCAATAGACAACGAGAAATATTTATTTATTAGCATACAATAACCCTACCCCCCACCACCACCGTCAATCAGAAACCTATTTTCCTGAAAAATCGTTTTAATAGAAAGATTTTATAAATGGAAACTGAAACGTTGCTATTTCTTTCTGCGGTACACCAGTTGCCATCCAAGGCTATAGAACCCGGTCTGTCCTGCTATTTACCCATAGCTGCGGGGAGAAGAGGGTCCATACATTTCGTAAGTAAATGTAATGGATTCAACTGGAATTCGAACTCGGCTCTCCGATTCCTCAATCCAAGTCGCTATCCATTACTCCCCTCGTCTTTAAATTAACCATCTATAATATCCCCTTCATAATAATATTAGTAATTAACATTTACCGTCAGTGTTTGTCATTATTCGACCTTATACTTTTCATGGTTAAGCTGCTCTCAAATAAATATAATACGTTATCAACTAAATAAATTCGCAAATGATACATACAGATAGTCAATTTAGCACTCTGAAGTGATGTAATTGTTAGTAAGCTTGTCTTGCTAGATAAATTACGACTGGGTCGTATCTATTCTTCCATTCTCACTGGATGCTCCACGCTTACAACTTTGTGCCATCTTTAAGCTACACTTAGAAAATTACCATACAGATAGATAGATAATATTGCTTTTCTTTTCAAGAGGCTCTCCTTTATTCACTACTTTATCTATCTTTAATTTTACCTGGCAGTCAAGAGAGATATTATTATTATCAACACGTAATTTGACACACAAGAAAACACACGCTTTTTGAGTTTTACACTGCGTCCTTTAAGGAGGTGGGCAATCTTAACTCTCCAAGTAACTTTTTCCTCTTTAATATCACATTTCTATTCTATCGGTGCAGCGTATGTTCCACTCGAGCAGTTTCTTCCTCATGAAGCACAGCTTTGGTAAATCGACTCCAAAGAGGATCGTCCCGGATTACTATAACCTTAACATGAGCAAGTCTAGTTTTAAAGGTTATCTTCCACCACACATCTGTCCCTTCTATTCTGTAACACTCTACCCAGAATCCTTATAAAAGAACAAGACAAAAACATACATTTTTGTCCCTGATCTGCTATCTCTTCACACGGACTTCAGTATGTTCTGTGAATAATAAATTCTCCAAGTCCTCTTTCCAAAATTTGCCAAGAATTTCAACTGCTATTGTGACTGATATCAGATTCCTTTTAATTCCATTTTTATTACTTCCACATTCGTTACATGATCGTTCTATGGTATTCTTTACATTCCCCGGGAGAACTATGTCTCGGCTGCTTTAAGTCTCTTCCCCATCTGTGAGAATGTTCACCATTCCTTGCTATATAGGTGAGTAGATATTACATAACTTTTCTTTTATTTCTAACCATATTGTCCTTTTTATTCATACTTTGCTTACTTTCTAGAATTGATATGCTACTTTGGTTTTCTGTGTCAGATTTTCCATTGTCTATTATTGGTTAACAGTCTGTAATTACTTGATTTTACGTCCCCATTATGTAATTCACATATTGTGCTGTCTATTTTACTGAGGAGCATTTTCACAGGTAATAGTTAATATTCCCTTTCTGCTTATCTTTGTTAGGTTTCCTTTACTTAAATAAAGAAAAACAACGGTTTTGTTCGGTAAGTGTCCTTTGTTTTCGCAAAGAATTCCCTGCAATCATATAGTCGATAGTGTGCCATAAATCAAGTGCTTAATTTTTAAAAGTGGAAAAGGTGAAACGGTTGGGGTGTTGATGTCACAGAAAAAAAGGATGGCGGGAATAGGAATGGATGCAGACACCGACAAGGCTCCTTCAGTTGCCATTAAGATATTCACGGCTCTCTTTCCCAGATAAACAACGAGTGAAAACCAGCCATTTATATTCATCAAACAGTGTTTGAATGTTCTATTTTTGCAGTCGGGTTTTTCTGAAGATCACCTTGTTGGAGGTCGTTCGTCGCAAGAGTCTTTTGTCGAAGTGACGGAGAAAGACGATTACTTCATACGAAGCGCCGAATCTATCAGGCTTCATCGTTTTCAAAGAGAAGTGAGAGCGTCAGAGATAACGTGAGAGGCTGACAAATAAAAAGAAAAGAGAGAAAAAAAGAGACAAGAAAAGAAAAGAACGCATGACGGGAGACAATAGAGAAACAGAGGTAATAAATGTAAAACAGAGAATATATATATATATATATATATATATATATATATATATATATATATAAAAAGGCATTTTATGTTTAACGTTCTTTTTATAGATACAAGTATTTAAGTAAATGCTCTGTTTATAATAAACAGTATTAAATAACATTTACCGGTATTTGTCCATTTCTTAATTTATATATATATATATATATATATATATACTAACATTAGTACTGTTTTTTTAACACTGTCATTGTTTTTAATATTGTCGTCATTATTATTATTATTATTATTATTATTATTATTATTATTATTGCTGTTGTTGTTGTTGTTGTTGCTGTTGTTATTGTTACCACAATTATTATCATAATACGCTTGTCATTATTGTCCCTTTTTTGCCATTATAATTTCCTTTCTGTTTATTAAGACTAAAGTTACCGTTAACACATCGGTAACTATTATTAACATATCAATAATAATTAATATCACAATTATCATCACTATCAGCATAATCACAATCGCCGATAATACATAAGCATACAGCGTTGAAAAGAACAAATATCATCATCACCATGCCCACAAACAGAACCCAGCTTAACTAGAGTGGTGGTGAAAGACCCAGTCGAATAGGAGTGTATGTGCGCGTCTACATGTGTGTATGTGTGTGAGGAAGTGTAAGTTTGACGAAGAGCGTCAAGAACAGCCCTAACCGTTCCTAGTTGAAAGGAACATCGCTACATATAATAAAACTCACGGGTCCGCCACGGTAAAAGAATTACAACTGCGCTTGTATGTATGTATGTCCAAACGCATGGACGTGTATCTGTACCTAGCCTCGGATTGTTTATATAGATATATTTGTGTGAACTAAAATGAGTACACCTGTATGCATGTTTCTGTGTGTATGGGAGTGTCATCCCAAACAAAAACGGAGTTCCACGTCCCATTACCAAACAAGCATAAATAGATCCAATTTTTAAAAAATAAACCAGTTTGTCTGATGATCGCAAAAGCGGGAAATCCAGAGTCACAAACTCATATCCAAACAACTGAATATGTTAGTTCTATCACTGATATTGAGCACTTTCCAATAAGTACAGCTCATATTATATATATATATATATATATATATATATATATATATATATATATATATATATATATATATATATATATATATATGCACTTTGTTCTGGACTGTTTTCCTCATCTTTATTGCCATATTCACGACACAACGCTTCGGCCGTAGTACGCTCCGGTCTACTTCAGTTGTTATTTTTTGGAATTTCGGACAGAAAACATGATTTACTACATGAGAATAGATTATTCTGATTATACGTGACATGCCTTTGAATATAGGGGTGTCAATTTAAAATAAGAAGCGTCCATTACACACACACACACACACACACACACACACACACACACACACACACACACACACACACACACACATATATATATATATATATATATAAATTGAGCTATAGGGATATGAGTTTGTGCTTATGGCGGTAGATCTGAAAAGCGTCAAGACTCCTCCCCCATTAACCGCTCCTTGTTGAAAAGAACATCGCTACATATATAAAAGCTACGGTCTCGACACCAAAATAGAATTACATCTTCGTATGTATACCCGAACGCATGCGTATGCGTTCTCGCCTGACATCGGTTTGTTTATATGGATGTGTTTGTGTGAAGCAAAAAGCGTACACCTGTATGTATGTGTGTCTATGCATATGAGAGTATCAGCCCAAAGAAACACAGGAGTAGATTATCCTCTCCCGCCACCAAACATAATCAAACAAGGTTGAATAGATCCAATTAAAAAATTAAACAGTTTGTCACATGATCGCAAAAGCGTAAAACCCAGAATCACAAACTCATATCCTTACAACTGAATATGTTAGCTCTATCACAGATAATGAGCGCTTTCCAAAAAGTACTGCGCATATAAAATAATATCTATCTATCTATCTATCTATCTATCTATCTATCTATCTCTCTCTCTCTCTCTCTATATATATATATATATATATATATATATATGGAGAGAGAGAGAGAGAGGAGAGAGAGAGAGAGAGGGAGAGAGGGAGAAATATGACACATTTCGTTGCATATATTTCGCTAATAATCTGGCGTCACCAGGAAAGCTTTTTTACTGGAAAAAGAAAACCTGTTACCGAAACAAAATATATGTTTAACGTCTTAACGATTAATTATCTGAAAATATTATTGCATCTTTATAGACATTTGAGTTTTAATTGCTTATGTTCTATTTAATTATCCAGTCTTGTTTCGGAAGAATTCCGTAATAAATGATGATATATTGAAAAAGTCTGGTCGTAAAATAATCGTGAGTAATTCGTAAAACACAGTATTTTCAATGCCTGGTATGAAGAAATTATGATCACATTTTATTGAAATAGATTTTTTAAGACGGCACAAATGTAGAGTAAGCAGTTCTACGTTTATGTAAGCGTATACAACTGCATGCATTAAAAAGCTTTACGCTTTCAGGGTAAATTTATTTTATAAGTATTGAAATCACTCACATAAATTCAAATATATAAACGGCTGTCAAATTTTATCTTTTTTTGAAAATCATTTCACCACAAGTAAGTCGATAAAGCTAGTAAGACTCAGAAACTAAGAAAACGTTAAAGTGCAATAAAAGGAACAGAATCCAAGGGGAAATATGACGATTGATGACGCTTGACCGCGCGTTTAAATTTTTAAAAATCGTAGTTCGAGATCTGAAGACGGATTGAGATAGCCAATGATGGGCAGAGAACTGCGAGAGAGGAGGAGGATTTCTTTGGTGACAAACAAAACAATACTGAGCTGCTACTTGACATCTGCCCTCCTAAAGAGCTGCGAGTGTTGGATGGTATCCTCAAAGATGAAGAAGACACTCGAGGCAGCGGAGATGTGGTTTTACAGAAGGATGCTGAGGATATCATGCAGCGAGCGTATGAGCAACGATGAGGTCTTGGACAGGATGCAAACAAGGAGGAAGCTTATACTTAACATAAGAAAGAGGCAGATTAAATTTCTGGGACACGTAGTGAGAAAGGAGGGCCTGGAGAATCTGATACTCTCAGGTTGAATAGAGGGAAAAGAGACAAAGGAAAGAAATGCATGACATACCTGGTGGACTTAAGCAAGTGGATGGCAGATCGTGGTGTGGGTGAGTTGGCAGAGGCACGAAACTTATTGAGAGCCACAAGGAAAAGGGGGAAGTGGAGAGCCATGATCGCCTACGTCCTGCAAGGACACGGAACATAAAAACAAAAGAAAATTGACAGGAAACTGGAACAATGAACGCAATATATATATATATATATATATATATATATATATATATATATATATATATATATATATCAGAAACAACAATATAAATGCGGAATGACTTGTAACCTTATTTTAATGAAAGGGCATGTACCTGTGTTTTAATAAGTATGCAAAGGTGTTCGATAAAGTATGCCACACACAAATATTGGAACTCCGGCATATTTGGAAAGGATATTTTAATAATCAAGAACCTATACTAGCAGCAAACTGCCTGCATACGAATTTAAAATGAGTTTAGCATATATGCAAAAATTGAAAGGGGTTTAAGACAAGGATATAGCTTCTCACCTGGCTTATTCAACCTATGCTATGAGGAGATTCTGAGAAAACTAGATATCTTACTAGAATTTCATTATTAGCGGCCCTAATATTCAGATGGCACAGTGTTGATAGCAGACACAAAAATAAAACAACAAAACTCTTACCGAAGGTAGTAACGAAAAGCGAAAAGACAGAATTGCATGGCTGTTAGCAAAATGATGAACCCAAAATGCAAGTTGCAAATCGGAGATACCAAAACAAGGAGAACTATTTAAATTCCTGGAAAGTGTTTTATCGTGGATGGAAAATGCGACATTGAAATCTGAAGGCACATTGAGATAGAACAGATGCGTTCTAAAAGCTAAGCAGAGTATTATCGATATAAGCACCGAAAAGAACTGTTACGGGATATCTGACCTCTTATGTTCCAGCTGGACAATCTTCTCAAAGATGAAGAATTGACATCTTCTCAAAAGTGAAGAATTGACATTTTCTCAAAGATGAAAAATTGACATCTTCTCAAAGACGAAGAATTGACATCTTCTCAAAGATGAAGAATTGACATCTTCTCAAAGACGAAGAATTGACATCTTCTCAAAGATGAAGAATTGACATCTTCTCAAAAGATGAAGAATTGACATCTTCTCAAAGATGAAAAATTGACATCTTCTCAAAGATGAAGAATTGACATCTTCTCAAAGATGAAGAATTGACATGAAACAAGAGAAATATGGTTCTATAGAATGACGCTGAGGATATTATGAAAGAAACATATGAGCAAAGACGAAGTTTTAGAGAAAGACGGAAACAAAAGGGGAAACATATGCTTAGCAACAGGAAGAGACATGTGAAATTTCTAGGGCCCAAGTAAGGAAAGAGGGTCTGGAAAATCCGATGCTCACAGGGTATATTGAAGACAAGCGGGACAGATTAATGAACCTGAGTAAATGTATGACGGAAATCTTCGGATAAATAACAAAAAGAAAAAAAATTATTAAGCGCTACGAATGATAAGAAATTGTGGAGGGCCATGATCGCCAATTTTCTGAAGGAACATGCGAAATAAAGAAGTTGACAGGAATGAAACACCCGGAAGTTAGTTCCACAAGTAAGAAGTACGGAGAAGAAACTGTTAACATAGAGCCTGCGGTGACTTTTAGCAATTTCAACAGTAAAATGAAGTGAATTAGCTGCTACTTTGATAGGATGTCGCATAAATGTTTTCGTTTTTTGTCAGTTATATTTATTTATTAATAATTCTGATGAATTCTTTAAAATATATATTCTCTTCTCTGCTCAATATTCGCGTAAAGACACCTTTTTTATTCCTCGATAATAATACGGTGAAGGAATCTTTATTTCTATCCACGACTAGCCTGGTATCGATTGAGTAAACTATGGTTGCTACATATGTAGCTCTCCAACTGCCGCGTTCTACCATAGTTGGAGGGCTGGAGTTTCTCTTGGTCAATGCGTGTGGCAGCCATGTGCCGGTTTTCTGAAACTTAACCGTTGACTGAAAATTACGAGCGGCAATAACTATGAGAGTTTTTCATTTTCTGAGTCAATTTCCTAGTGGTTCTTATTTAATTAGCGCGTGAAATTGGTTCTCATCAAACTGAACAGGTCAGTCAGAACGTGAAGAGTTTGTTAGTTCTAGCTCCCCGCCCCTGAAACGAGAAAAGCATTTCTTTGCTATTCTATCAGTACACAGCACACATGTCTCGAGCAATTTTGTTACCTTAAATAAAAGTAAAGAAAAGATGATGTTGAACATGCTCATTCTTGTTTATTTGACATCCCATTTCCAAGGCGTGTCTAGTCTTAAAAAAAAGAAGTTCAATAACGTTAGACAGGACGGCCAGAGTTACGAAGAAGCAAAAGCCTGCTTCAAAAGATTATTCTTCAAAATCAGAAAAAACAAAACAAAAAAACAACATTAAACGAACGTATATATGTAACAACCAATTGTTTATGGTTAAATTCATGAAGTAGAGCTACCAAAGAGGAAAGAAAGTAAAAAAAATAATATTATAAAAATATAAAAACAAACTTAAATAAAGGGAAGTCATTATTTTACCTTGAGGGGATCCTTTCGGCCAAAACTTCCTCAAAATGTGAACGTTGGCGAGAAGCAGGAAACAATTAAAGACACATTAGTAAAATAGCGAATGAGGAGAGCAATTGGAACACTATTAAAATAGATTTTAATTATAAATGAATTAACGACTAAAATTAAATTACGAAGATCGAAATTAGTACAAAATGGAAGATTGGTTTGGCTTGTTTTGTTTTACGACATATCAATCTCAATGGGTCATTTAATGCCGACGACGTTTTTTTTTCCTTGTAATATTTTTGTTTTGTCAAAAATCTATTTCTGTTAATATTTTTTCTCAAAAACCTATAGCTTGTAATATTATTTTTTCAAAAACATAGAGCTGGCATCATTATTTTTTCAAAAACGTATTATCAGCTGTTGGACGTAGTTTATCGTCTTACCCAGGACGCGGATGTAGTTTATCATGATACCCAGGACGCGGATATTGTTTATCGTCATAACCGGGACGCAACATGGAAGATGTTACTCATAATACCACGATCAAACGTAAGGAACGCATAAAGAGTAGTGGAAAAGGCACAGGAAATCTACATTACGGCAGTGGGAAAATGACTGATGTCGAGGTGTCAGGTCAGGATCGATAATATTGCAGAAAATCAGAAATCAAATAGATTAGCTATAAATAAATACGATAGAAGAAATACAAAATAAATTTTAAAAAATAGTCAATTTTAGTCAATATCTGCACCTGCTTATATCTGAATATTTATGTTCAACAGATATCGACTAAATTGCACTTAAGGAATAAATCACTCTTCATCGAAAAAGAAAAATGTTACTAATAAGGTATCGTTTCGGAACGGATTTCCTAAATTTAGTTGTTAGGGAAAAACGGAAGGCAAGTGAATGAGGTTCAAAGACGCGTTGAGTTGTTTTAACTAAAAGTGGAATGGACATTTTAAAATTATAAATTTAGAGGAAAAAGGAACACAAAAATAAGTTGAAGATTGTTATGAACTGCGTCAGGATATCCAGCAAAGGATTAAAAAAGATGAAAAAATTAAAGTAGGAAATAAATTTAGATGGTTAGACGAAAGCACACACACACACACACATACACACAGAGAGAGAGAGAGAGAGAGAGAGAGAGAGAGAATAAAGAGAGAGAGAGAAAAAAAAACAGGGAAAGAAATAATCAATATTTAATAAAAGATAAAAGGGCGATGAGAATGAAAATATAAGTAAAGAGACAAAACAAAGAAAAGATTACTAATATATATATATATATATATATATATATATATATATATATATATATATATAAAACAAAAATTAAGTTACATATTAAAAGACTGGGAATAAGAAATAAGGTATAAGAGATTGTTATGAAAGATTAATTGTGGTAAGAAGAAGAAAAAGAAGAAGAAGAAGAAGAAGAAGAAGAAAAAGAAGAAGAAGATGGGTGTACTACTACTAGTAGTAGTTGTAGTAGTAGTAGTACTAGTAGTAGTAGTAGTAAAAGAAGAAGAAGAAGAAGAAGAAGAAGAAGAAGAGAAATAAGTGAGGACTTATTGTATTAGCAGTGGAAGAAGGAGAGGAAAAGACGAAGGCGCTGTAGTAGTAGTAGTAGTGGTATAAAAAGAAGAAAAAGGAGATGACAACGAAGAAGAAGAAGTGGTTTGTAGTAGTAGTAGTAATAGGAGATGGAGTATTAGTAGTAGAAGAAGAAGGTAGTAGTAATAATACTAGAAAGATAAGTTTCAGTAAGCGATGATGATAGAATAAAAAGGAAGAAAAACGAAAAAAAGAAAGGCGAAGTGATTAGTTAAGTGAAATAATATTAGGAACAAAGGGGAATGGACATTGTTATTATTATCATCATTAGTAACATAACTGTAGAATGTAGCTATGAAATAAAGCCATTATTCTAATAATAACAGGAGCACGAGGAATGATCGAAAAGAATAGCGATACATAGGTTAGCATTATTCCGCGTAACTCATCATTATCTGAGATACAAAAGATTGTACTCAAGAGCAACACACGCTAACTCAGAAAAGATCTCTCCCTGTGACACACTCAATAAATTTACAAGAAAACATTTTCCTTTATGTCAAGTCTCATGCAATAGACTTGGTAAAATAACATGTCAAACAGCAAATCAGGAAAACTCTATACTACTACTACTACTACTACTACTACTACTAATAATAATAATAATGATAATCTTAATAATAATCAGAAGAAGAAGAATCTATCGCAACAAGAAATACAGCATCAACACATGTACAATTGCAAACTAACAGAAAACTGATGATAGAGAAGAAACAGAAACAATGGGAGTGAAGAAAAGCGTGAAAGGATTAGAAATAATGAAACAAAAAATAGTTATTTGAGAAAAATTGGAAAGAAAGATGAAAAAGAATAGAACAACAACAGCCATATAATAATAATAATAATAATTATAATAATAATAATAAGAAGAAAAACGAAAAAGAAAGAAAGAAAGAAAGAAAGAAAGAAAATAGAAAGAAAGAAAGTGGGGAGGAAGGAAAAACAAGAAAAATTGCAAGAGGAATAAATTCGGAAATGAAAGAAAAAACAGTTGAAGGAAATATAATGACGCAAGTAGTACGGAAAATGAAGAAAATTATTTATAAATGATCATAAATTTGGTGTAAATATTTAATTTAAAAGAAGGTATGAATGTAAAATCCGAGAAAAGAAAAGATTAATATTAATGAATCACGCAAGGAAAAGATCAGAAAATAAAAAGGAGACACCAAAGCTCTGATTGTAAAAATAAGGAAATCTGCATGCAGTTTATTGGTAGCTTATGTCAGCTAAATGGAGAAAAGTTTTACAATCTCACTACTGACAAAATAAATCAGAAAAAAAACAAAACAAACACTATCCCACCAACAAATCCTAGATTTTTCTAATAGCTTATCGGCATTCCTTCGTGGACTCGTTCTGAAATCCCACAAATTTCGTACATGGAAACGCAGAAAAGATTTCAAACCAAAGTTTTCTTCTGAAAATATCAGATATTCACTCAATTAGTAAGATGTATATTAGGATTTCGAATAAGCGAAAAACCTTTCCTCACTCAATCTTATCTATCTATCTATCTATCTATCTATCTATCTATCTATCTATCTATTCAAACAGTTTTGGTTAAATAATTTAAACATATCATGTCGATTAGTTTTCGTTGTATTCTCAACTATAAAAGTGAATTAAAAATAGCTATTGTACAAAACTTAATAAACCGTGCAAAATCAAATTCTTCCCTAATTACATTGTTCATGAGCAAATTAGACAAGCTTTTAGAAATAGTAACATAAATAAAAATGAATACATCATCAAATAACTCTAAACATATTAAATTACTATATCTTTATCAAATGCATTCCTACTATAAACAGGAGGAAAAAAGTTTTAACAAACTCAAAAACAATCTCCAACTGATTCAAGTAAAAAAAAATAATTATATATTATACTAAATTTAATACAACCAACCGAGTTATTCAAAACAACTCTTTTCCGCCATCTAGCATCTTGCAAAATGCCAACATTGTAAATCAATTTAAATGTCCGTTAGGAGATTGTATCTCTGATAGAAATGTCAATACGTACGTTGGCTTTCCTACGACGATGCTAACAAAAAGACTTACATTTCATTTGGCTGAACATAGCTCAGTATATGAGCACTTAAAAGAACACTCATGCTCACACTCACAGATTAGATGGATATTAGTTGAAAATCCATCTATATTACATAAAGACAAAAAGTCCTTTATATAAGAGAGTTAAAGACCGAAATAAAGTCATTTAGCATAGTATAACAATCAAAGTATAGCAACAAGGTCCATCAATGCTTATGAAAAAATTATACATGTATGAGCAAAATCAAAAAGTTACTTCCCTTATATTGGAAAAAAACCCCAAAGATCACGTGAACTTGGAGCTTAATCAAAGCAAATTGTCTGTCATATTTAATGAAACTTGCATGAAAGAAGTATTGCTGCCTAAATACACAATCTCTCTCTCTCTCTCTCTCTCTCTATATATATATATATATATATATATATATATATATATATATATATATATATATATATATATATATGGGTAAAATAGCAGGACAGACTGGGTTCTAGAGCCTTGGATGGCAACTGGTCTAGGAGAAGGACAACTCTGAATTCAAAACCTGTGGGGGGTTGTTGGGGAACCTTGTGGCACGTAGTGCACCAGGTTTCTGTATTCGGCCCTTCAAAATGTGTGGATGGTCCTGCACGAAACCTTCACCACTATAATCGATTCTCATGTGCCGGTGTCGGGCTGTCAGATTCCTGGAAACTGATCTGCTTGACCCTCATACGTCGAACCCGACGGGAGGATCGATTTTTTTTCTTTTATATATATATATATATATATATATATATATATAGAGAGAGAGAGAGAGAGAGATAGCACAGTCCTATGGTTACAGAGAACTCAGTAAGAGTTCTACCACGGAATATGTGAGCGAGCTGCGCTATATTGAGTTTGATTTGCAATTTTTTCGTCACCGAGGTCCGATGGAAAAGTTGGCATGATGCTTGCTTGCTAACCTAACTGTCAGAGTTTCAATTCTCGGTAGTGGATGCGCACTGCTGGTGAGGCCCAAATATAGGACGAAACGGCCGTCCGGTGCATTCTGTTGAGGTTTTTTTCATACTCGATGAGTTACTTTTTATTTTTTATTTTTATTTTTTTTTATATATATATATATATATATATATATATATATATATATATATATATATATATATATATATATATATATATATATATATATATATACACACACTCAATGGTTGTATTTAACCGCTCCTTTCTTTAAAATTCGTCTATGCAATGTTGGTTTTAAATGTGTATAAACTGACTGAAATAAGAGCCATTTTCATCATTTGATATATTTTTTTAATTCCCTAAAGTGTGAAACGATGTACAAACATAAATAAAGATTAACTGTTCCCTTTATGGAGATGGTGTTCATAAGTGGTCCACAGGATTCAAAATTGAAATTTCGATATGGAAATCCGAAATCCAAGAACGTCCCGAAAGAATTGAAGTGACCATTGAGGAGCAAATCAAACAGGGATTAAAAATAATCCCCGTCACACGAGACGAGACATCGCAGATATGCTCAACGTATCGCATATACACGTCGTAATGTATTTGTAAACACTTGGATATGTGGATCACTACGGTGTTGGAACTTTAGGATTTAACAGATTTAATGTAGACTCTTTCCCTCGTAAAATTTCTGCCAAGAGCAACAAAACCGATCCAACTTTGAAAAGAACAATCACAGACGTGGAAGAGTCGATTTTTTTACGCCTATGTGGAATATAAAATGATCCACTATTAAGAACTCCAAGACCTGAAGAGCGCTATATACAGGTTTATAAAACAAAAAAAATGGTAACAAGGTTGGAATAACTGCGCTAAATTCAAATTCAGCCAATACTTGGAGAATTGAAGCCAAGATATAGAAAATCCCTAAAACAAGGCGTAATCTGAGACTGCTTGCGTATTGGCCACACAAGAATTACACACTTGTACTTGCTGAAAGAGGAAGAACAACCATATGCCTAACATGGCAAACCGTACAAACTATAAAACATGTTTTTATTGAATGTACAGCTCTTGTCCCATCTAGGAAAACATACATAAAATAGGTCTTTCAAAGAACAGCGATGGACGATATAATATAATTTTTCAAATGACTGGATTATGGAGATGGTGTTAAAATCAAAAAATATAAAATTAACATTTAAGAAAACTGGTATGTAAAGCACCCAACATAGATGACACAATATGATTGCGTTGAAAAAATGAGTAACTAATACCAAATGAGGAAAATAGTTGATACAATATGATTGAATAAAAAGATGTAATAACATATGATTGGGTACAAAAATACTTGGAACCAAATGATTGAGTAAAAAAAAAAAAAATTGCTACTATAAATTTTTGTGTACAAAAAATAGCTGATGTCATTTTTTTGTGAATACAAATGGCTGATACCATAAGTGAGTATAAATATAATTGATACAATATGATTGAGTACAAAAATAGCTGATATCATATGATTCTGTACAAATAATACAACTGAATACAAAATAGCTGATACCACACGATGGAGTACAAACGCTTGCTGATACCGTATGATTGATTAAAACATATTTTATACCCTATGAATACAAAATAGCTAATACAATATAACTGAATTAAAAAAAATAACTGAAAATATATGATAGAGTACAAAAATAAGTGAAAACCATATGAGTGAGTACAAAAAAGCTGATAACATATGACTGAGCATAAAAACAGTTTATGCCATATGATTGATTAAAAAATAGCTGATACAGTATGATTGAGTACCAAAGATAGCTGATACCATATAAATGAGTACAATGAAAATAGTTGATACCATATAACTGAGTAGAAATTTAGTTGATATCATATGATTGCGAATAAAAAATATCCACCATATGATTGAGGACACAAACTACTTGATACTATATGTTTGAGTACAAAGAATAGCTGACACTTATGATTGAGGAGAAAAATAGCTGATATGCTTGTTTACAAAGACATTAGCTGATACCGTATGATTCATTAAAAAAGTAGCTGATTCTATATGATTGAATAGAAAAATATAACTTTAATGCTATTTAAGACTGTCGCGTCTTTAAATGACCCATGAGGAGTTGGTGAACCAACCAACCAACCAACAACTCCAAAATCCAGTCTGTATTCGAAGATGATGTTGGTGCAATTGGAAAGGAATTGGTAATTACAATCTCCTTCCGCCACATCGTGTATTGAATTCGGACAAGTATTCTTCCCAATCCGACCGAGTATTAGAATCAATCGAAATGTCTGGAATTCGCCAATATCGACTTCTATCAAGACAATGCCAGACATCACGTCCCTTTACACGACCAGGAATAATTAGTCCAGCTAGACTGGTATATGCTTTTAATTCCGTCCTATTCATTTGAGCGTGAGCATTTGAATTACGTCATAGCGTGAAATGCTGCGTTTCAAGTTGACCTGGCGTACAAGTCGACCTCAAGATATAGGTCTCAACAATTCCGTGTTAGACCTTCACTTATCGTATATTTCGACCCCAAAACATACGGTATGCTACTAGTAGCGTACATCTTTGGTCTACTCGTAAATGCAGTTACCATACCATACCTTGTTGTTTGAATGGCCACCTGAGATAAACGGCGCTTCGGTCATTGTTTACACTTAGTTTTTCAGGTGTTGGACGCAATATGTTCTGTAGCATTAATAAAATACTGAAACTGTGTTACTATTTTATTATTTTATATTAATTTCCGTGTTAATATGGCAAATATGTTCAGGAAACACACGTTTTACGGGGATATATTCGCAACAGCCTGCTGGAGTTATGGTAACTTGTGTATAGTAATTGTTAGGAGTACTGTTCTCGGTGGTAAAGTTTTACATTTTAGACCCGCCATCGAGCCTTAGTTTTGGAAATAATTTTCATCCATTTCGTGGAATCAGCTTTAATTCTCTGGAGACCTATAAAACCCACTTAGAATAGCTAATCACCAAGAAAAATGTCAAGTTGTGTGGGAGATAGGCTCATGAAACTATCTAAAAGTTGGCGAAATATAGTAGAACGGATAATATGTGGTTGAGTACATTTATGCACAAATATATAAATGATTTTGAAATTAGCTTAAACACGCTAGGAGCTTCTGATCCGATTCAGTGTATTAGAAAAAAGTACATGATAGTTTCTGACACCGAAACAGACTAGGAATGCTAGGAAAGAAAGCTAGATTTATAAATGAATCATATTAGAATACGTCATGCCGTTTACGATGAATAGATAACCTCCACCTGCTATTTATTTTCATCTTACAGCAAATTATATTGGATGATCCATTGGATTCTGTCGTCAAAAGATAACGTAATCTCAATTTGTGTATTCTTTTTATTTCCTACATCATGTCTTTTAGGACGTGGGCGACAGTTGTCTGGTCATGAATTCTATTCTCTTGTTGCTGTAACTAATGTTTGCCATTTAATCTTTTCCTTGTTCTGCTATTCATTCACACAAACTTGTTAAGTAGGTTTCTCGCTATTTCACACTGTTTCTATTCCCTCCAATATGTCCAGACTGCCATTCTTCTTCATCATGTATGTAATTTCAGTTGTCTCTTTCTAATTTTTAGAATCCATTTCCTTGTAGTTCCTATTTTCATAAAATAATTCCTTGTTGCTTCTATCCATAGTATTCTTAGATTTATCTCCAGAATCGCGTCATTGTTGCTTGATGTATCTTCTCCAAATATGAGATAATCATCCATTATTCACTTATATACAGGGGACTATGTATTATATGATTCAGCATTTTTCCTTTTCCTTGTTCCTATTTTCATAAAATAATTCCTTGTTGCTTCTATCCATAGATTTCTTATTTTTTATCTCCAGAATCGCGTCATTGTTGCTTGATATATCTTCTCAAACTATGAGATAATCATCCAGTATTCATTTGTACACAGTGGAGTAATGGATAGCGACTTGAATTGAGAAATCAGCGAGCTCAGTTCGAGTTCCAGTCAAATTCATTACATTCACTTACGTGCTAATATCCTTGGGAAATGTATGAATTCACTTCTTCTCCCCTTGATGTGGGAAAATAGCAGGAGAGACCTAGTTCTATAGTCTTGGACGGCAACTGATCTACCGTAGAAAAAATGGCAACCTTCTGCGGAAAAAAAAATTGCATCGTCAATCATGTACCAAAAGATATATGATCGCCTAAGCGTGTATCACGCATGGCACATAACTGACAGATTGACTTATATATAGGAAACTATATATTATAATATGGTTTAGCATTTTCCCTTTTCCTTGTAGTTCCTATATTCAGAAAATAATTTCTTGTTGATTCTATCCATAGTATTTTTAGATTTATCCCTAGAATCGTGTCATACTTACTTGATGTATCTTCTCAAACGATAAACAAAAGATAATCATCCAGTATTAACTTATATATAGGAAACTATATATTATAATATGATTCAGCATGTTACTTTTGCTTGTTCCTATTTTCATAAAATAATTTCTTTTTGCATCTATCCATATTATTCTTAGAGGTATCCCTAGACTTGTGTTATTGTGGCTTGATGTCTCTTCTCAAACTATGAGATAATCATCCATTATTCACTTATATACAGGAGACTAAATATTATAATATGATTCAGCATTTTTCCTTTTCCTTGTTTCTATTTTCATAAAGTAATTCCTTGTTGCTTCTATCCATAGTATTCTTATTTTTATCTCCAGAATCGCGTCATTGTTGCTTGATGTATCTTCTCAAAATATGAGATAATCATCCATTATTCACTTATATACAGGAGACTATATAATATATGTTTCAGCATTTTTCCTTTTCAACGAAATCTAATCTCTTAATACTTTTTTGTTTTTGGAAGGCAACTTTTGCTATTATTATTATGAGACTTCGGATATCCAGAACATTTTCCGTCTTCTGTTACTACACTGCTCGGATAGTGCAATTTATGCAGATAGTAAAGGAAAACGAGAAAAAAGCACTAATAATAGGAGTAGATAGGTTCACCCATCCTACTTTTCAACTTCCTCTCCGATCTTTTGAACAGGAATATAAGTTTATTTATTTGTTTCCTGTTTAGGATTTCACTTCCGGTTCCTTCTAAAGTTTTTTCCTTTTCTTTCACCCCCAGTAGCCCATTATGTCTTAGTAGCATTATCTCTTGCTTGGGGTGAATTGATTATAAAAAATGGCTATTATAATCCTTACCGTTACCATCAAGTGAAAGGAAACAGAATATACAGGGTGATTGAAATGTAACTCTCTATTTTATGTATAGTGGACTCACCCGTCTTGTAAAATTATAGTTAGACGGGAGAATCCATTTTATATAAAATAGGGAGTTACTTTTCAATCAACCTCTATAGTTGTCAGGAAAAGGAATGTAGCAAAAAGACAGACACAAATAGGAAGTGTAAAAATAAAGCAAGTACAGATAATTAAATATCTATGTAATATCAGACAACGGAAAACGGGACATCAAATCCAAACGCGCATGGGAACAACCAAAAATGTTTTCCAAAAGATAAATAATATATATTAAGTAACAGGAAAATTTACAAAGAAAGAGAGTGTACGGGATTATTGCGCATTATCAATGCTTCGATATCACAGCGACCGCCAAACCATTTTCTTTCGGGTGAAGATGCCACATGAGGTAAAAGAAATGTCACTCTGCATAATGCTTAGCAAACCATGGACGGGACACGTGATTAACGAGGACGCTTTAAAGTAAAAAGGGAACAAAAAGACGCAATTCCTTAGAATCAAAAACAGGTAGCTGAAATGTCTGTGATACATAATGAGGAAAGAGGGCTTGTAGAATCTGACACTCGCAGGATGTATAGAATGCAAGAAGAGCAGGAGGAATCTGCCAATAAGCTACCTTAAGAACTTGGGTAATTGGCTGTCAGGGAATAGAAAAGATCGTAAAAAGCATGAATATTGCTCAGCGCTTCAAAGAATAGGAAGTTGTGGAGAGCCATGAAAAACCCGTTCTGGTACATAAAGTAAGAGGTGGTTGATTTTCAAGTGAGTACTACATAGGTCAATTCTGGGGCTGACTCATTTGTTGACAACTATCCATTGTGTTTTTCTTATAGATAATGGTTCGTCGGAGTTTGTCGGTTAAATTGATTTCCTTTGGTAAAAAAAAAAATGAAAGGAATTTCGAAATTAAATGATATTTGCCAGTCTACATCATCGTTGCAAAACGTTCTTTTACGCTTCAGGCTGAGAAATGATTCGCCTGCTTTATTAACGTCCACTTTGATTGGTAAAGCGGAAGCATTCTTATTAGAAAACGAACAATACATTCTATTAGCGTTTAAGAATACTTTTATTCCCTCGCCGTGACTCTACACATTATCTTTTATTGATAATTCCTACAACAAGGCGTATGTTTTCAATTATCTACGTTGTAACCTAACGGCTGGAGGTTGGTCTGCAGAATGAAAGTAGTTCATATTCTTTCTTTCTTTCTTCTTTCTTTTTATGTGCCGTGTCCTTGCAGGACGTAGAATATCATGGCTCTCCATTTCACCCTATCCCTTGTAGCTCTCAATAAGTTTCGTGCCTCAGCCAACTCTCCCAGACCACGTTCTGTCATCCACTTGCTTAAGCCTGCCAGGTATCTTTCTTTCCCTCTGTTCGACCTGTGAGTATCAAATTCTGCAGGCCCTTCTTTCTCATTACGTGTCACAGAAATTTCATCTGCCTCTTCTTTATGTTAAGTATAAGCTTCCTCCCTGTTTACATCGTTGTTACTTCAACAAATTTATTACTGGTATTAAAACTTATTTTTACACATTCATAATGTTTTGACCCCAGTTTTGGGGGTTAACTATTTGTAAATATTTAGAACCCTAGTAGCCCACGTCTTCAAGAAAAGCAAAAAAAAAAAAATGTTCTCACCAGTACAGCTCATATATTTATGAAGGGTTTCATTTATGTAAAATATGTGTGTGCATATTAGGAAATGCTAATCTTTGATCGAATTTGAAAGCTGTTAGTTTTTTTGTAGGGAAAAATCGGTAATAATATCTAAAGCAGATATAATATCGCTTCGGAATCATAGAAATTATACACTTATTATAAATTCTTATAATATTTATATTTCAGAAGAAAGAAATCAGACTGTCAAAAACAATATAAAAACACTGCTAAGGATGAATAGTTCAATAGAGGCGGAAACATTTTACAGCATTGTATGTTTTTCTTGTAAATATCACAGTTCTCCTCTTATCTTTTGAAAACTATTGTTAAGGTCTTGCACGGTTAGGAACGAAAGGCATATATTGAAGAACAATATAATTGTGAAAGGAACACAAGTTTTGCCAAATATGAAACAACAATACAAAGAAGTAACAACTGCCTTCCTCAGTTGATAACAATAGAGTTTAATGTTATTGTTTGGAATATGTGCTTTCGCATTTATCACTATTTTTAACTTCAGAAGACAGACGCTTCAGTAAATATATTGGTACCACGGGGTGATCGAATGTTTTATTAGCCACTATCTAGAATGAAAACCGAATAGATTTTAAGAATAGGATATGAGTCACACAGAAACAGCTAATAAATCTTGGTAAGAAATGGTGTTTGAAAATGTACGTTTCGTAATTCTCCGTAATGGTAAATACCAAATTTCATAACTTCCTTGAAAATCAGCATTGGAAATGTTTTATTACCTGGTATCGAATGCCGATTATTGATTAGGTGAGCATCAGGTTACTGATAGATTTAATATATTGCAAGCAGGTATATAGTGATTGCAAAGTTATTAAATTATCACATATTTTCGTAAAAAGACACTTCTTTATGTGTCATGTCTCTTCCGGACGTAGGCGATCTTAGCTCTCCACAATTTCCTGTTCTTCGTAGTTCTTCATAATTTTTTTCTTTTTGTTGTTTCTCTTATATTTGTTCCGCCATATATTTACTCAAGCTCATTAAGTAGTTTATACCTTGTTTTTCTCTGTTCCATTTGCGTTTAAACTGTGCTGGACGTATTAGATTTTCCAAGTACACTTTCATCAATAGGTGCCATAGACACTGTCTATTCCTAATGTTAACTGTACGTTTCCTTTTTGCTTCGAAATTCTCGAAAGCATTGTAGTTTTTCACATGTTCGGTCCATAGTATCCTCAGTATCCTTCATTAGAACCACATTTTCCTTCCTTTTTTTTCTCCATCTTCGAGGCGATTGTCCAACATTCACTGCCATATAACGGGAGAGAAAACGTGATATTTCAGTATCCTTTTCTTTGTTTCTATCGATTATTTTCTGTTTCTTAATATATTGCTTAGCTTTTGGGATGCATCTTTGGCTATCCCAATGCGCCTTCATATTTTAGTGCCGAACTCTACGCACTTGTTTGAATTTGATATGTCCAATTTGTAATTTGTATATTGGTCTCATTCGTTTGTTAACAATCGTGCATTCTGTCTTCTTGCAATTGATGTTTAGTCCTTTATTCTCGCTTTCCATCGCTACATTCTGTTGCAGTTTTTGTAGTTTTCTCTCCGTACGAAAATCAGTTTATTAAATCGTAACTGTTATTTTAATTCGAAACTTATGAGCAAAAGAAGTAAGAGCAACTGACGCTTAAGGATTTCATTGAAACCAAGTTGCATTAAAAAAGAGAAGATTTTTGACGCAAAAAGGATGAGATAACGATAACAGCTGTTAGATTATTAAAAAAGGAGAATGCTGATATAATGAAGTATATATATATATATATATATATATATATATATATATATATATATATATAATGAAGCATATA
>CAHIKZ030005267.1:642500-700000 GCA_903632075.3 Acanthosepion pharaonis | reverse complement strand
AAAAGAAACATTGAGTAGCCACTCAATGTTTCCTGGTGTACATCTTTAACTTGATATCTCCTGGGAAATATTAATGAAATTGCATTACCCCATTATGTCTCCTTTTTCGTTACAATTTTTGAAGAATCTTCCTCGTTGTTCCTATGGTCCGTCAATGTCATTCATAGTATTCTTCCGCAGAGCCACACTTCCACTGCATCCTTGAGGAAATTATCAAGGTTCACTGCCACATACATACCTATCTTTGTTTCTAAACAGCATTTCCTGTTTCTTAAAACTATGCTTAGATTCTGAAAGGCACCTTTTGCTATTTCAATATATCTTTGTATTTCTGTCTCATATTTTCTATCGCCTGTTATAACTCTTCTCTGTAAGTTAAATTATCTTTCTAATAGCCAGCTATTATGTCTTTTTAAAATTGATGGGTAATCTTTTCTTATCGATTTTTTTTTACTGTCGTGTTTAAAAGTATTAAATTCCACGGTAAATAATGCCCACTTTTAGAATAAACATTTTAACTGCGTTCGAATATATAATTACAAGAGTAGCTCGAATATATTGATTTTCCAAGCATAGCTTAGATGTGGCACCAGGCCGAATGTAGGGGGCACACAGTGAGAATCGTAATCCCTACACAGTCGTAATTCTTCTAGCGAGACAAGCTTGCTAACAATTACACCGCCTCGAGGTGCACAAAGATGATTTTCCAAGCGTAGCTTAGATGTGGCACAAGGCCGAAAGTATGGGCCACCTAGTGAGGATCGAACTCACTACTCAGTCGTAATTGCTGTAGCGGAAGTAGCTTGCTAACCATTACACCACCTCGAGGTGCCCCCCCCCCCGCCTGTGGCTCAAATATATATTACTTATTTCTAATGATTAAAGTGTTTTTTTTTTTAAATCTTATATCAATGTTTTCCAGAATTTAATTTAGGCCATTATCTACACTTCATCCTGAGCATGAAAAAGAAAAAAAATATGCATTTACCTCCTTTTTATACCGGAATTCCTTCTTGGTGATAATTCTTCTCAGACTATTTCCAAAATTAATTAAGCATAGGGTGATGATCCACCTGTGAGCAGCGATTACAGCGCTGGTTTCTCAAGATCCGTAATAAGGATATGAGACATGAAGATTAATGTGGTAGAGGATATCTATCTGGTATTGACAATTAACATCTAAAAACACAAGTCAAACAAACCCCATAACGAAGAATCAGATAATGGGTATCGATAATATCAGACTTTACCAATAAACTTGTCAATTGTTAATCGAGCAGGTCCAATTATGCTTGAGGAAAATGCGCGGTCACATTTTGTCAGGATGTCCCGACAGAAACTCACCAACTAGAGATACAAGATTTTGGCATATCACCATATTTCTATGATCTCTTTTTCTTTTGACAATTCCATTGCAAAGAATATTTGGAAACTGCATTCAAAAAGTTTTTGTCGTCAAACTTTTAGAGTTTTCATCGTAAAGTTATAAATAAACTTTTAACTCGATGATAGAAATTTATATATTTTCAGGGTCCCTATTTCGACGGATTTAAACACGATTTAAATACATTAATTCAGAATTTTTTTGGTTTAGCAGCTTATCAACGTCTATTGATCTATATTTCTATGCCGAAATGTAAATATTTTTTACGTAAATTATATTTTTTAGATAATATTTTTTGTCGTGATACGAGTTTTAATGAATTAACCCATAGCTGGAGGGAGAAGACGTAAATTCATAACTTTCTCAATGCTATTCACGCCTAAGTGATTACAACTAGAGCAAATAACATACTTATATTATTCGGACTATTGTCCTCATCTTTGTCGCCATATTTATGTACATAATAACTCATCTCAGAGATATAGACAGATACTGAGCCCAACTGAAGTTGAAACTCAGCTCACCGATTAACAATTCCGAGCCATTATATACTAAACCATCGCACATCCAAGTTTACAGTATTTGGTATTCCTAAGCGCTCACCCATCTAGGTACTGACCAGGATCTACGTTGCTTAAATTCGGCGATCGTACGGGAACCGGTATTTGAACGTGATATGACCGTAAGCCAACACCGGAATAAATGTGGATTCTAAAATCGGGCTTCATTTTCTCAACAGCTTACTATCTGCAGTTTTCGTTTCGTGTCTGGTATCAATATTTTGTCATTTTCATATAATTAATCCGGACAAAATCTCCAGTTTCGTTTATATCGCCGCCCTCTGTAGGTTGAATATATGATCTAGCGGCGCTATATCGAGTCTAATTTGTTACTTCTTCATCCCCGAGGCCCGTTGATACAGTTGGGATGGCGCTTACCTGATATCATAACTGTCTGGTTTTCAATTCTCGGTAGTTGATGCGCACTGCTGATGAGTCAAAAAAAAAATGCAATCTGTTGAGGTTTATTCTAGACTCCGTGAATTACTTAATTATGATATTATTATTCTAGACTCCGTGAATTACTTAATTACGATATATATATATATATATATATATATATATATATATATATATATATATATATATATATATATATATATGTGTGTGTATGTGTGTGTGTGTGTGTGTGTGTGTGTGTGTGTGTGTGTGTGTTGGGACCTTGAATAATTATCGCTGATTTTTTATGAAATGTAATGTTTTATTAACAAAAAACATTACGAAATATCAGATGATATGATATGACATATGCTAGACCACAAAAAACTCCTGAACCGACCAAACTGATAACTGACATCCATCAAACATGGCACATGGAACTAGAACAGTCTACCCCAGTGATCGAAATAAAGGGTTCAGTTCGAAATTCCAACCACCTGAAGAAGGCCGGAGCGTACAATGGCCGAAACGTTGTAACAAATATGGCGACAAAGATGAGGACAATAGTCCGACTAATGTAAATACATGACGAAATATGTCACTAAAAACATTGCCCATCACTAGCCAATACTTTCCCCATCTTTCTGGCAGCATTTAAATTCCACGTCGAAAAAACCACATGTCTTTTGAGGCTAACAACGAGTCGAATGAAAGTGCTGCTCAGCCAGGCTATGTGCCATTAAACGGTGGGTGTGGTAGGACTTCCCATTTAAGCGTTTCCAAGTAGGTTTTCACCCGTTTTGCAATATGTAGCTTTGTCATATTGCAAAATCACTTTGTCGTGTTTCTGCACGTATAGCGGCCGGTTTTTCTTCAATGCTCAGCTCGTACGCATCAATTGTACCTGATAGCTATCTCCCGTAATGTTTTCAGTCGGTTTGAGCGACTCATAATAGACTCCACCCAGTTGATTCCACCAAATGCAGCGCAAAAACTTCGAATCAAGGCTATTCGGCTTTGCCGCCGATGTTGATGCATGGCAGGGCTTACCCATGATCTTTTACGCATAGGTCTATCGCCGATCACGATACATGCAAAAAAACTTTCATTGTCTGCCGCTAAAGTTGCTGTTCTCACCTGACGTCTCTCAGCTTCAACTCGTAAGGCACCCAATTTCATGGCTTTTGAATCATTCCTAATGCTTTCAAACGTTTTGAAACTATTGTGTGATCAACTACTGATTCTGCAAGTTCAACTTGTGCTTCATGAAATAATGCCTCCAATTCTTCGTCTTCAAACATATTCGATGCGCCAGAGCGTTCTTTAACTTTGACATCAAACTCATTATTTTTCAAGCATCTAAACCAATCTCTACATATTGCTTTCGACAGAGCATGGTCGCCGTAAGTCTCAACCAGATTCCATTTGAGTAAATTACTGCACGAAATCAGACATATTTACCGCTATGAAAAACAAAGTTGTTTGCAATTCGGCGAAATGGAAGACACTGAATTTCAAACTTGCTTATAGTACTTCCTTACAGATGTTTTATCATCTGAAAATACACGTACGCACTTCTGGGAACGCCATCTGTTGGAAAACAACGAGAACATATTCAAGGTCCTAATACGCACACACACACACACACACACACACACACACACACACTATATATATATATATATATTATATATATATATATATATTGTAAAGAAATAATCATACATTGAATTAATGCGATTAATGGCGAAATATCTTCGCTAATAGACTTAATATAAGCATTAAACTGCTAACAATCCACTGAATGATGCGATCCTTATGTATAAAATTGTTGTCAGATGGATCTGGTGTATTTTTTATAGAAGCAAGTACTTTCAAGGACTTCATGTCCTCATCGTCAGGCTGTAATTTTTTCTTTTAAAATCAAAACTCGAAGACGAAATAAATGTGTTGTAGACCGAAAGATGTTTTTTAAGAATGTGTTATTTATTAACGGTTGTTATAAGGATTTTGTAATTTGGTAAATCCACGAATTCTTTTTGTTGATACACACACACACACACACACACACACACACACACACACACACACACACACACACACACACACACGCAAATAATCAATAGACCAATCAATATATTTACATTTTTCTTTCATTACACACGCACAAACAAACACACACACACACACACACATATATGCGTGCGTGTGTAATGAAAGGAAAATGTAAATATATTGATTGGTCTACACTATTGTAATATTAAGAACCGAGTTACGTCTATATTCCAATCCAGTTACCCGGCGTCAAATATTAATTTCTCCAACGCATCTCGATAAAGTGTTTCCCACAGTACTCGTAATAAACAAAAGGTTTATTTTTGACACGTTGTATTCACATTATTAATTCCTCCCTGAACATGAAGATTCCTCTGTGGATTAAAATGCCACAGCCAAACAGACCAACTTCTTTCTGTCGTGGTTACTGTACTAAGTATGTCTTATGTGGTGAAGTTACAAGCCCCACATGAGACTAAATTGAATTCACATTTTTCCTCCTAGTTTAGTTCGAACCAAGCTTTGTTATTCCAGTCAGGATCTGCTATTTAACACATAAGGAAAAGAAATGTATTTACTTCTTTCTCAACACAGGGATACTTTTCCTACCATTTTTGCAATATTGAACTCAACGTTCTCGTTCTGGATCTTGCTCGCTGATTCAACATAATAATTGCTAATTGTAAAGAGTTCACCAAATACTGTACCAAAACGTCTTTTCACAGGCCGTAACAAAGAGTTTTGATAACAGATAAAAGAGCATTTTCCATGATTATGTAAGCAACCCCCCCCAAAAAAAAACACCGTAAAAGCGAATAGTCTACATTAAAATGCGAGTCATTTTAAAGTAGTTCGCCATAGAAAAACTTGTGTTTATCTCAAATTTTGAAGGCGTTTGTTGTGCCTATAAAGTTGTATGGTGAAATGTTGAAGGCCCTTATGATACGTATAGAGTTGTGTGTTTCAAAGTTTGAAATCACTTAAGGCGTCACCATTTGGAGGAATTGCTTAGAATTACTATAAATGAAGCATCATACTCGGTGAAAAGTCACTACGCACCATTATTATCATAGCCTATGTTAATTTAACCAAATAATAACGTAGCCAATACCTATAAAAAAGAGAATAAATGTTTTTCATAATTGAAGGACATCTATTTCAAACGAGAGTTATTACAAAATGAGAATCATAGTTTTTTCTTGTATACGAAGTGTCCCTTTAGGATGTAAGCAACCATGTCTGTCCACAATATCCTGTTCAGTGTAGCTATTTGCTAATCTTATCTTATATCTGCTAATCCTTGTTCTACCAACCATTTACTCAAGCTCATTTGGTAGTTCATGCATTGTTTTTCTTTGTCCCTGTTTCCTTCAATATGTACTGTCAGTGTCAATTTTCTAAGCGCGTTTTCCTCTTTATAAGCACTAGAAATTCCATCTGTCCTCTTGTGTTATTTTTGTTTCCATTTTCACTAAAACTTCGTAATTGCTCACATGTGCTGAAAATGGCATTCTCAGCATCTTTCTATAGAACCATATTTTTGTGTTTTTCATCTATAAGGAGATTGTTCTGCATTCACTGCCATATAGGATGATCAAAATTGTATAACAGTTAAGTATTTTTTTATTTGTGTTACGAGATTTTGGTTAGCTTTTTGAAAGTATCATTAGGTATTCTGATGCAATTTTGGAGTTGTAACACTTCTTATATATTTCAATCTTTCTACTTGCTCGATTTTGGCAATTTGTAATTCGGAAGTCCAGCCCTTCCTTTTACTGACGCTTATACTTTCTGTCTTCTTGCAATTGATGTTTAGTACTTACTTATCGATTTGCTTTACTCCAATCTGTAGGAGTTCCTGTGAATAAAATGTTGTGTGCAGAGTAAGAATTATTGGTAAATCTTTTGGTATATGGAATATTTGTGTATAAATACGACTACAGTACTTTTGTGGTAATTCAAGCTTTTTACCTAGCAGATATAATTTTCTATTCATAATATCATATCTGCGTCTTTCCAAATCTGTTTCTGCGAAGGTATATGACACAAACAATATTGTCTTCCAGTTGCATTAAATACTTACGGCTATGTGACGATGAAACACCGATTCTCGTAAGATAACGATGTTAAGCAACATCGAACCAGGTAAATACCAAGATGCTGTAAGCTTTGATGTGCACGTGGTGAAATGCTAAAAACTCGGAATTGAAAATCGGAGAACCGCGTTCAGATTATATTGGTTTGCTTATATTCACTTACGCGCAAATTCCATTTGGGAAAAATTATGAATCCAGCTCTGCACCCTCAGCTATGGGCTAATTAGTAGCTCTTGTATCAGTAAATTATTATTATCTCCAAAATATTCTAATAATCTAAAAATATTATCTGGTTTTAAATATGCTTAAAAAATGTTGATAAACTGAAAAAGAAAAACAAAACAAAACAAAAAAACAAAAACAAAACAAAAATAAACAAACAAAACAATCACTAATCCTATTGTCTTTTATTCGCATTTTTCTCGAAACATCACACACACACACACACACACACACACACACACACACACACACACACACACACACACACACACACACACACACAAAAAAAAAACAGGTACATTGACGCAAAAAATGCGTGTACACACACAAAACACAAACACATGTATGAACTCTCTCTCTCTCTCTCTCTCTCACAGACACACACATGCAGGGATGCGCTCTCTGTCTAACAGACATACACTCACACACACACACACTCTCTCAGTAGCTCTCTCTCTCTCACACACACTCTCTCACTAGCTCACTCTCTTTTACACACATCACTATCTCACTCGCTCTCTCTCTCACACACAAACACAACACACACACACGCTCTCACACGCACCCGAAAACATACATGCACGCATGCACACTCATGCATCTAAACACACGCACACAGACGCATCCACACATCCACATACCCACACACCCATACACACACAGAAAAAAAAATCATATCAGGAGCGCACTTTACTTGTAAATGCCAGACAGAAGTAGAAAGAAAATTGATCAGAAAAAAAAGTAAAAATTCTTTGAGGTGATAAAAAATTTAGCTGTGATAAACACGATAAAATCCCCAACAACATTTGCAAGTTTGGAAAAACAGGTCAGGCCGCTGTGCACTTTCAAAGAAACGCACAGCTGGATTCAGTAAACAAGTTCACGGATTTCTCTCCTCCCGAACCATCAGCTAAGCACAAACAACATTATCGAATTTTCATTGCTACTGTCATATTTCTATTCAACCATCTTACACACCTTTTTTTTTTTCATTTACCAATCTTAACCCCCCCACCTCTCTCTCTCTGCTCACCTATTTAAGTCCCTTTGCTTTTTTTTCGGTTCTAGTTCTGATTCTCAACTTCTAAATAACTTATTGTGACGATCTCTTTCTCATCGTGCAACGCTGCTCTTCTTTCTGAACGTTTCTTGCCTTTCCCCATCATTATGTTTTTGTTTTTTGCTTCATGCATTTTCTCGTTCTTTTTTCTTTCAAGATTTCACTTTTTTATAATCATTGTATATAGCTTTAGATTCCACTCACCTGCGTGCTATTTATTTTCACATTCTCCAAAGATTGCTTATAATGTGTCCGCAAAAAAAAGAACCTAACGTGTGTACTCGTTTTAAAATGTGACGTTTATTTATGAATTTGAAATCCACAGAGAATACCGTTTTAAATTCTTTTCCAGGTGCCAAACAGGAATTAATTGACGAAAATTTTGCTTTTCCTAGAGGTAGAAAAAGTAAAGAAATGACATTCCTTACTCAAATGAAAGCTTGAAGTTGTTTTAAAAAACAAAAATCTAATTCTTGGCATGACGATAAACTACATCCGACAACAAGGCCTCTCATTGTGAGATTACAGGGGTTTGACTAGCATGGAACTACTTCTCAATTACGGTTGTTCCTAGGTACAACCTGAACGGGCCTGGTAGCATCTGTTAGGGGCCCGCCTATGGGCAAATATTGGCCACTAAACAAATCACATAATAGGAAATTAAAAAGAAACAAAATATTTTTATAGTAAAATATCAGTAATATATATATATATATATATATATATATATATATATATATATATATATATATATATATATATATATTTAATTTGTAGGTCTGATGATTTGGATCGTATTTACGATTCCAATGGAATAAATTATGACCATGGAATATTAGTGTTTTAAGCCTTTTTATTATATCCTTACTCTGTCCTAGACATTGAGTTCTACCTGGATTCTTCCTCTTGAAAATTTTTTTTCTGAAAAATATACATGTATGGGTATTTTTTTTATATATATTTTGCATATTTATGTATATTTTCCACTAATATTATCTATATATATATTCATATATATATATATATATATATATATATATATATATATATATATATATATATATATATATATATATAATATATAGTGAAAGAGATAGAGATAGATAATATTAGTGGTCAATATATATATATATATATATATATATATATATATATATATATATATATATATATATATATATATGTATATATATATGTATATATATATATATATATATATATATATATATATATATATACATTAAAATTATTTAAAAAATATGATATATATCATATTTTTAAAAAAATAATTATAATTTAAGCTCTACTTGTATGGAGTACTGTATTTTTAAAAATAAAAAAAAAATACTAAAGAACTCCGGATTATTTACCTAACGTGTTCTTTCCAATTTTTCTACATATCTGCGTAAAAACGTGGTTGGGAAATGACCCCATCGGAATGGTCGTTGATGAAGATTAGAAATAATGTAGTTCGAAAGAGAGAGTACTGGGGATCCCCCACATTAATTTTAAATCATCAAGAAATATGTCCGTCTAACACGAAGATTTGTTAAGAAAAAATGGAGTAAACTAAACATTCGTCCAGATGCAACCTTAAGCTTTGAACTTGTGGAGAATTCCAGATCTCCAGACCAAGTTGAACACCTTCGAGTTGTCTAAAGCCACCGCCCCAGCCGCGCTGTTCGTAAGCCAAGTTCAAATTCATCAATCGTCGAGATTCGTGCTGATACCATGCGAGTTTTCTCTGTTCAATTTCGCATTAATACTCTTGAGAAATACTTGCATTCTTCTTACACCTCCTACCAGAAGGGCGGTCTCGTTTGTCTAGCCTTAGAATTGTCACCTCTCTAGTGTAATGAAGTACGTGGAAGACATTCTTTGTATAGAATTGGATATGACAATTCACTGCAACTGATTTGCCACCGGCTTCTGGGCCCAAAATTAATTGAGGATCCTGGAGGGGAATTCGGGCTATTTCCTCTTGTAAAGAATCAACTATTGCAAACAATGTTCATTAAAAAAGGAAACCTCATTCGGATAGATAACGATGACGTTTTACATATGTAGATAAACTTCTAAGGATTCAATGGATCTATTATCCGATATTATTTCTGAATATTCCGGACTTTATTTTGCGAATATCCATTTTTGACTTGAGATTGTTATTCTTTTAACAGTATGAGTTATACATACCGATCTGCGCTTTCGAGTTGCTTAATGAAAATGTGCTCTTCGGCTAAGTCTCCCTTTGTAGAATAGACCAATATCCGATCTGGCCTACTTTAGACAGCTCTGACACAGGGGGCGCCAGAGCTCTACAATCTTCAAATACCATTTTGAAAAAGAGAAGCAGGTGTTGAGAAGGGGAAAGCATGTTTGAACCTTGCCGGAGAGTCCAATTTCTTTAAGTCTGTTGAATAATCAGGCAGGTAGCCATAATTAACACTGTTAAAAAAGTAACAAAACAAAAAAAAATGACCTTTTCAAATACGGGTATCCAAAAATGACATTTTAATGAGTAAGGAGTATTTAGATTCTTTTAAGGTGCTAATGAATTTCATGTTGAATGGATTTTTTGCATTAACATTTTAAGAGGAGTTCTTTGTAGAGTGGGTCAATGTGCAAATATCTGAGAAAAAGGACAACTTGAAAGAAGATGTTTTTGTGTAAGTAATGTTACTTTCATGGCAATATCACGATGTTTCTGCAGCAAGTAATATAAACGATCTTCAAGAAAACCAATCGTAACTGATATTAATCTGACGGCTTTTAAATACTGTCGTTTTCATTCCCCACTGACATGAGAATTATCTGCCAAATCTAATGTTCAGTTCAACAGAAAACGGATATATTTAACCAGTATTTTCATGACATTTTACTCGGCTAATCTTCGATAAATGTGATTAACATGTGTTTGGGCTACTGCCACTCAAATAAACGAGGCACAACATCCGATCGTTATTACCTGACACAATCTATTACAAGCCAAAAACTGATGAACCTAAAATACGTATGTCCAAGTAATGCAGCCGATAATTTGCTGTTAGCATACATAAAAATAAGAGAATATCTTTACAAATCTTTGAATTATATTAAACATTTAGGTCTAAGTTTTGTTCCGACATTTAAACTCTTTACATGTGTTGATACTGAAGCGCTTCGATTATGGATGACTCATGGAGGGTTAAGTTTAGATCTAGTCCGTTTCCACCATATTTCGCTATATTTGGTTCTTGTTTATACTGGTCCTGTGTAATGATTAAAAGAAAATACAAAGAGCGCTGAAAAATACAAAATAAATCGCACATGTAGCACAATATAATAATAATAGAGAATGATAGGCGAAGAATGAAATTTCAAGAAGACAAGAGCAAAAGTCCTTGTGCAAACGAGATAAAAGGATATATATATATATATATATATATATACATATATATATATATATATATATATATATATATATATATATATATATATATATATATATATATATATATATATATATATATATATATATATATATATATATATATATATATATATATATACATACATATATATATATATATATATATATATATATATATATATATATATATATATATATATATATATATATATATATATATATACCGTTGTAACTGTAAAATTGTACAAATCGTGTAACGGCATAATTATCCAGCCTATAAAATCGTGTAACGGCATAATTATCCAGCCTATAAATGTTTGACATCTAAAAAATCGCTAAACTAATTAAAAAAAAAATATGTTTCTTCTTTTTTCCATGTTTTTAGAAAAGCCATCTTGACACCATTTGTTGTAAGAATCACTGAAAAAACCCTTTGAATTATTTGGCTAGAAAGAGAAATGGTTAAAATTGTTTTGTATTAGACTGACTTTTTCCCAACTGAGCAATGCTGAGAGGAAAATATCATTCATGCTTTCAGTAATGGTACCAACATTCATCCTATGGCTTCCATTTTTAAAGTCCATTCAAGAACCATCAAGAAAACGGTGAATAAGTTTAAAAAAGAGGGAACTATAGAGAGGAAAACTGTGTCAAGAGGTCGCAACAGGAAGAGAGATCATCATGTCAACTTACAGCTAAAGAAATCAATTGGTAAAGATCAAACTCAATTCACATGACGTTTGGTAATTGAGAGAGGAGCTTCAGTAAAAAAGAACTGATAATGAAATCGTACGTGAAGCTAACTAGTTACACCAGGACAGAAAGTCAGACGGTTAGAGAGAGCGAATATCATTTTGAATAAGTTGGAAAATGATCCTGATATATATATATATATATATATATATATATATATATATATATATATATATATATATTTGAATTTTTTCCGAATCTTAAGTATGATTAATAGATAATGAACATGTGATTTTCGTTTATGATCGATTTAATCACGATACTTCTGTTAAGCTTAGACATTAATTATACATTCTTACTGCTCAATCCAGTGTCTGATAGTGTTATAAATTCTCGCAGAATTCTAGTAAGATATCTTTAATCATTTCGAAGATACTAGGGTCAGAGCTTAATCGAACAATCGTACAATTTTGCTGTTACACCTGGTAAGTATGTGTGTGTGTATATGAGGGTGTATATATATATATATATATATATATATATATATATATATATATATATATAATATGGTTGGACAGCAACCTTTCTTTCTAGCATGTTTCATTGAAAATGGCCGATGAGTTTTATGGAGTTTTTACAGCATTATAACATTTTTTTCCAGGGGTGAAAGAATATAGGAATTGTCCATAATTATAACTGTTCCGGCTAGCCATTATCAAGGATGTTGATTTTGGAAGGTGAATTACTACATAGCTTCTATATAGCGATTTTTACATAGTAGTTTTGCTGTGTGTAGTACGGGCAGCTGGTGTTGTATGCTTTTTGTGCTTGACCTGGGCATAACTTCTATTTTTAGAATACGTTTAATAAGCCACTACTGAATAGGGTATGATTGTGATTTGAAAAGAATCTTTGTGTTGCTAGAATTTTCCCTAAAGATTCGTGTAAATTTTGAGTTAATAAATGTTTATTAATCGCACTCTGCTTCAAAAGGAGGCATGCAAGGCATCTACTTAAGCAGCTAGTCGTTTGATTGATACAGGTCATTGGTTTTTGACAACGCAGTCTGGTACTAAGCATTGGAAATGATGCATTATATTGGTCACCGCTAGTTTAGATTTGGTGGGATTATTTCGGTTGGTGCCGACGAGGTTTGCGGTCTTCCATTTACTATGATATATAATTAATTATAATTATTATATAATTATTAAAATAATGTTTTGTTTTTCTCATCTCTCAAACATTCAGTAACCCGCTTGCGTCTTAGTGGCTTGCTTGGGGTGAAATGATTAAAAACAGGAAAGATGTGTAGCACGATAATCATTCCACGGCTCAGATATTCACAATCGGAAGGAACTCTTATTGTACATCTTCGGAAAGACTTATATATACATCATGTTAGACATATTATTGATATTTGGATTTTAATATTTTATTCATGTTAACTGCAGTCAAGAAACTGCCATCCAGCATCTTCTGTGTCTAAAATGACACGAGAAATCGATAATATTTTGAGTGAAAAAAAAAAAAAACTTTGCAGAAAATAGACGTCGTTATATTCACGTATCAATTAATTTATTCTAAGATGTTAAGAGGTCTTAATATACTCGACTCTCTTGGAAAATGCATTTTGCTTGTTTCAGAAAATAAACAAATATATTAACCAAATATATTCTGCTTTCTCAGCGCGATTAAGTTTTAGAATACAGTGACAGCAAAGGTCGTAGAAATGGCAAATAAAATCAATAAATAAAACATAAGACAACTGGTTTTTCATGAGTTTAGAATTTCCGATTTCTTATTGTCTGATTTGTTTCTTTGTTTAGTGGCACATCAACTCCTTATGGGTCATTTAATGGCGAAATTTAATTTTCTTGCGAGTATCGACAATTTCTTTTACAAAATACGTATTACTGATATTTTTGTAAACTGTATTGCTTTGTAATTTTATATATATATATATATATATATATATATATATATATATCTTTTTCATATATATATCTTTTCATATATATATATCTTTTCTTGTATATATATATATACATATATATATATATATTTATATATATATATTGCTGATATTTGGTTGGATTGATGTGAGTTTGTGGCCCTAAAACCACTAACTTTCCCTAGAAAAATTGCTACATAGCGAAAAGGCGAAGCCTGCTAGTATACCCATAAAATGTGTAAACCTCTACCTCGGGTGGACCTTGGATATTGTACAGGGTGAATATTTCAATAAATAAAAAATAACAAAAGAGTTTGCATTAAAAAGGACAGAGTAGTATAACACTTTCTAAGAAATGTGTCGGGTCTTCACTTCTCGGGCAAATAGTCGCTACCACCCACGAAATACTGTTATCCACTTCTGTAAACTTAATACGCAGAAGAGTGAATCAGTTATTAATTAGTAATTTTTATCTCGCTTTCCCATACTATATCATCTGAAAGTGTATTTTATTCTGAATTTACCTACACTGTATCAGCCGCTTATCTTTTTAAGAAGGGTCGGCTTAATGTTCTGGCAAACAAAGTAATCGCCCGGGGCGCCATTAAGGCAAAGGGCGTCATCATACCGCCATGTCATGTGTTTTGGATCTTCCAAAACTAAAGCTTATAAAAACATACTTGCGGTCGTCCAAGGCTTAAGACAGATGAAATTCTTTGGCTATTTTGTAGAAAATTATTTTGTAAAGAAGATAGACGTAGAAAGTGATATGGCTAGAAAAATGTTTTATGTAGGATAATGAATATTTTCCTTAGCATGTATTTTTTAAAAATCGGTATCACCCCAGGCAAAGCCACTAACACGCTTAGGCGTTACAGAGTGTAATTTGGAACAGGAAACGTTGGTAATGAGGATAAAGAGCAATCAGGCGATTGACACTGCATTTTCAATTTTTGCAGATTAAAGTTGGTTGAAATGCATGGAGCCGGAATGGAGTCCACCAAGCGAGAAGCGCGGGATAAGAAACTTGTCATTGAAGTTACCGATATATTTAGCTAGCTCACCTGTAAATTGATGACATCTCGTCGCCAGTCTAATTTTGCGCTTAAATTCATACAGCATAGGTAGCACAGCAAAGAGCTCATACAACAATCACCATGAAAGTATTTATAAGAAAAGCACAGACAGGTAACATTACGTCTAAGCATGGACGAATGGTTAGAGATGCAACCGGAGAGAAAAAAAAAGTCTCTCGTCCGACATAATGAACCAACTTTCTTAGCAGCTGATCTAGTGATGGATTCAATGTAGTATTTCCACCTCATGTAAGCTGAGAATGTTATCCCGAGAAGGCGCAATGAGTCACTTTCTAGGAGGTTAGCATCAGCCACGACGACGGAAGGCATAGAGGGTTCACTCAGATGATTAATGGAGAAAAAATAGTTTTGGAGGTTTTAAAATTGACATCTTCATTCCCAGTTATCGACAGTCTTGAGGTCGTTTTGTATATCAGCTGCCATTTTGACCTAGTCTGACTGATCAGCCTCAATATCGAGGTTGGAGTAAACGGTAGCGCCCTTAGTGTAGATAACAAGTTTAGAGCTGATGTCATCGGGAAGGTCGTTAATGAAGACTAAAATCAATCGAAGGACCAAAGATGTATCCCTGGGAGAACCAGCTTTAGTACGAAAGGATATAACCAATGGCCATTCAGGAAAACTTTCAATTCACGATTTCAGAGCAACGACTAAATCAGCTCAAAAAAACATGCCCGGAGACAACGTAGCCTTTCAGCTAGTGAATGCTAGACACTGTTAAAGGCTTTCGAAATATCCAATGCTACAGCCCGGGCTTCACTGTTCTTATGTCGAGCATGATAGAATCTTTACGCAATTATCGTTAGTACATCAGAAAGTGATCTGGAGAAACTAAAGCTGTATTGCTTCTCTGAGAAAAGGCCCTGTGATGAGGAATGAATTCAGCATTGATTAGGGGGCCTACGAGTTTTTCAAAAAGGGGCAGATGTCTAAAACGTCCATACTTGGATGGTTCAGATGGTTCACCAATGTTCTTAAAAACTGGAACAAAAGAAGATGACTTCCAGTCAGCAAATCTTATGTAATTTTTTCTTCAGTTTTTTCTCCTTTGATAGGGTTCTCTCTAAAAACTGACATCATTTAACATGTGAATATCTGAATAACATTCTACTGCGTGTTTTGGCAGCTGCTAGATTATCGTCTTGACGTCTGTCGATTCACATGTGGTGGGTATTATTGTGGGGCTCGCCCCTTGTACACAAGATGGACTCGTCCAAAGTATACTTATACTACAGAGAGATAGCGTGGGGAAAAACGTCGAGACAGAGTTATACGAGAGTCCAGAAAGAGAGATAATTACGGCTTCACTTACAGAGACTTGTACATATACTTTTCTACTAACCCGTATTCCTGGACTACTAATCTTCATTTCAAGTTTGTATTCTTACGTTTAATACACATATTTTTCTATTTCAATTACTGGCGTTGTTTATTTATTTGTACAGGATTCCATTCCCGGAATCCACAACAGGTATATTGAACATTTGTGAATCTTTGTAAAATCGGTTATAATATCTCCATCCATTTGCATATCTTGTAAAAAAAATTGTTAAATAAATATTGTATTGCTCAACAGGAAGCTTATTTAATTTCCTTTGCTTGGGACATACTCAGATATTCATATTTAAATGTATTATGGATTATTCTCATATAATTCCAACAAGTTACTGAATTCCGATTAGGTCTTTGTGAGTACCATATCAAAAGCTTTCACTTGTTCCAATAATGTGTGGATGACTGTAACTAAAATATGGTAGATCTTCCTTGAACGAATTTAACACGCCAAAAGTTTTCTATCATACATGTTCCATTCTACTTGCTGTTTTCATAAAATAGCTTTAATTTATTCTATACTAATATTCACCCAATACAAGGCCGATGGTCACTATGTGGTCTTGTATGAGTGTAAGAAACTGTAAGAAGTGGAGTTAATGTAGTTATGCAGGAAAATAGCCCTAGACTTGGACAGGTCACGATTCTAATGATTTGTGAATGATCCTGCTAAGAGTCTGTTCCATAAAGCATCAGTTTTTGAATAGAAGCTCTAAGAAGGAAACTTATTTCTTACTTTTGGAAAATGAAGGGAATATGGAGGGATCAAACTTGAGTACGTCGCTTGAGTACGCCGGTGTAAAGGTCAGGCTTGGTGGGACTAGAGAATAAAACTCGTCAGCAACACATGGGATATGTTCTTATAGCAGCGTGAGGGTCGCAATATATCGTCTCACGGAAAGAGGTTGTATGGCGGAAAATAACTCATCACCCACAAGGTCATGTAGACGCTTTTGAACTCTTCGAAGACAGACGAGTCCGCTTCAGTCCAGATATAGCAGCAATACATCATTTTTGGTCTGAACTGTTTCTTATGATGTTAGACTATATCAGCGGATAATCAGATACCTACGGGTGCGATTAAATAAACGTACAGTTTTTCAAGCATCTTTAACAAGAGACCGGCTATACGAGTTCCATTTGAAATCTGGGGAGATCTTCTGCCCCTATAGCTTCAAAACAATGTGCCGCGTTTAGAGAAATCCCATTCATAATGATGTTCACACTTGCGTGCTTACCAGCCAAAACCTTTCAACGATGTAAGAATATTGGGGAATTTGATCTAAAACAATAAAATCTAATTGTAATAACAGCGTGTCTAAGGAATTCTGAAAAGAAAACATTCACTAAAAAATGACAAAAGAATTAATATATATTTAGTTCATTCATTTAAGTGATTTTTCTTGTAACATTCCAGCAATACAATTATCCCGCAAACAATATTTTTTCTTTAAAACGAGCATATTTATAAATTGTATCTCCGCATTTTCTAACTACTTCCGTTTGAAAAGCGTATTCTTGAAATTCTATTTTTATAGATTTTAATGTTTTCTATTCATTCTTTTGAGAAAATGTCTTTAGGCAAATTCTCTTCTCTGCTGTCATTCTATACTCGCCTCCATTTTGTTTATGTCAGAAACAATTAAGTAAACAAAACATTCCTTCTCATTCTGGTCATACACAGCTTATCAACGTCGTGGGGGGAACTTTCGCAGATATATAAAAATATTATGTAGTGTCTCTTACATATTCTACACAAATGGGATGTTGGACGCTCTACGATCCAAATCAGACTGCGTAAATACGTTTTCTGCACAAAGGCTCCCCGCATATATCTGTTTTAAACAAAAGGAAATTAATAATATATTATGACCAGTGAAAGCCAATCCCGCTCAAAATCACAACCTTAATTTCTAGCCGACTAAAAACTATACATACCTCAATTCCAAAACTGACCAGCATTTGATCTCAACACCGACACGCAGAGAGAGAGAGAGAGAGAGAGAGAGGGGGGGTCACCAACGACGATGAACACCACCACCACTAAATGCCCATTTATTTCACTAATCTCTCTTTCCATGTTGCCTTAGCAAGAGCAACGGATATAGATGATAGCCTTTGTATATATCTAGATAAATTATACATTTATTTACCCCTACACAATGTTCTCTTTTTTTACGCTTGGTTGTACGTTTGCCGATGTGGAGTAGGAACAAACCACCACAACAGTTGCAACAACAAGAAAAAACTACAACAAAAAGGTTCTCTCTTCAAGGTTACCCATTTCCGCCCCGCAACAAATAGAAATGACTGATAGAATAAATTAATTTCTAATTATGAAATAAATATGGCCTAGTGGATTGATTTCTACGAGTGAAATTAGTCCTTTAAATAAGATCGAAATCGTTTAGATTACAGGTTTTGGGAGGATCTAATGTCACGTGGTTTGACTATTAGATTGGGTAATAAATAAGTTGTAATGAATAATGTATCATACTAACTACTAATCATAAGTAGCCGTTAAGAATACGTTCGATATACACTAATTTACTACTTACTACATAGCAGATGCAGCGTGCACCATCGATTTAGGAATGCCAGCCTGAATGCAGCAAGACTAATAGAAAGTTCGATAGTTGGGTTATAGCCAAAACGTCATAATCACCTGACCTCGTGTAAAAATGAGATAAAACCAATAAATAACATTATAGTAAAGAACAAAAGAAAGTCATTTTCCCATGATGCAAGTTATAAAGAAACCGGAAAGAGTTTTTGGCCCCAGGCACAATTTTATGACCCCACTTCCAGAAAGGACAGAATCTCTCCCTTTTCCACTTTCCAACGACAGAGACTTGTGGTCGAACATTCTAATGACTGTTATCCTAATTTATTTCTGAACCCAAAAGAAAAATGAACATACCAAAGAGACATTGAGAACTTTACTTAACTACAGTCAACATAAAACGAATAAAACATCCGTAGCAGAAACTCATTTTTTGTAACCTTCCATCTTTGTTTACACATTGAACACACACTCATATAAATACACGCAGACACGCAACCTGTTAAACTACATAACCTTACACTGATCGATTATTACCTTTATCGATCGCGACAAAATATTTTGATGGAAAAACATACTTTATTGAAAATCAGCTTCAAGATTTAGTTTTAGTTTTTTCAAATGAAAGACTACAGGATTTAACTTAATCGGAGATTTACTAGATGAGTGGCAAGGAATCATTGCAAACAATGGTTAATATATAATTGAATAAAATATAATTGCATTTTATTTCTTGAAGAATAAATCTGATAGATAAAAAGGGAAATTACTTATGAATCAAATCAATAGAATTGAAAACAATTAGATCATAATTTCTACGATGACATAAAAATAAGAAATTATTTGGAAGATGGTACGAAAAATGAAAGAACCAGAATATATGTTCTTCGAGAAGAAATATAATTTTCAACTTGGGGCACAATTTTTTCTTACAATATTGGTACCTATTAAAATATCGAATCAGCAGTGACAGAAAAATTCCTGAAAATGAAATTGTTTGAGTTTTGTCAAGAATGAACTGATCAGAACAGTATATTTGTCAGTATTGCTTTTGTTTGCTAGCATTGTCAGGAAGAAAGTATTGTCCATCACTCAGACACCGGTTTTCCGCAAAATAGCTGACGTTTTGTGAATTTAAAGGTTAATAGTAATCTAATTCTTTAATCTAATAATCGTTGCTTCCTGTCATCTTGTTTTTCATTCATGAAACCTATTAATGATAATCATATTAACAGTAACACTATTCCCTGATTCGCTATTGAGCTTTGTATTGGTTAAAATTCAGTAGACAATATGAGTTCAAAACAACAACAAAATGAAGGATGAAAGCGTTTATTAGCCGGAAAAATTTTAATGAGATTTTGATATATAATTTTTAATATTCCGCAAAATATTTAAAGTTTTGTCTTTTTTTGTTTTAGTATATTAGTGATATTTCCTTGTGGTGGAATCGGCTCGGAATAAGAAATCAGTGAGACAAATTCCAGTCGGGTTCTTTAAATATTCTTACGAACAAAAACCTTTCGGAAAAGTATGCATCCATCTGTTTTCTCCCCGTCTATGGGTTAAATGGTAGGACAGACTGGATCAATTAGCCTTGATTGGTAACCGGTTTACCCCAGAAAGAACTGGCAACCTAATGCAGTGAAAATCTTCTACCTTGACATTCATGAATCGAAAGACAAATGATTCCCCAAGCGCATGACACTTAAATGAACGTTATTTTTTCTTTTTTTTTAAATTTCAAAAATGAATTCATTCGCCGAGGAAACTTACGGTATTTTTTTCAGTCCGGTCAGAAAAGTTATTCCGGTGTTGGAGACTATGCTACATGGTTCTGTATATGTATGAAGCTGCTGTGTTCACGTGCAACAAATAAAAAGAAAAATTAAGATATATGTAAGTACGCCTGGATGCAATATACACTTGATAATAGTCTAACAAAATAGGTAGGACCTTGTTAAAAAACGAAGAGCAATATTCTGCTCAGAATGATGTATGATTTATTCAAGCTTCAGTGTCATCCATTTTTAGCAGCATGAGTTAATGTATACATTTCATCTTCTACGAACCTTTTCGTTTAAAGAGTTTCGCCATCATAGCCCTATACAAATTCCTGTCCTACGTAGCGCTTAATAAATTTTCTCTTTTTTTATCTCTGCTAAACCTGGTTCCGTCATCCATTTTCTCAAGCTCCTCAAGCTCCCTAGGTAGGCTATTTTATATTCTCAGTTACCTTTGCCTTCAATCAGTCATGTAGTTATCAGATTTTCTAAAAATTCTTTCCTCAGTATGAGCTCTAGAAATTCCAACTGTCCATATTTTTCTCTGTTCCCTTTTCCTTCCATCCATCCTGTGGTTATCAGATTTTCTAAAAATTCTTTCCTCAATATGTGTTCTAGAAATTACAAAGGTCCATATTTTTTCTGTTCCTTAGCCTACAATCCGTCTTGTGGTTATAAGATTTTCTAAAAATTCTTTTCTCAGTATGTACTCTAGAATTTCCAACGTTCCATATTATTCTCTGTTCCCTTTACCTTCAATCCGCCCTGTGGTTATCAGATTTTCTAAAAATTCTTTCCTCAGTATGTGCTTTAGAAATTCCAACGTTCCATATTTTTCTCTGTTCCCTTTGTCTTCAATCCGTCCTGTGGTTATCACATTTTCTAAAAATTCTTTCCTCAGTATTTGCTTTAGAAATTCCAACGTTCCATATTTTTCTCTGTTCCCTTTGCCTTCAATCCGTCCTGTGGTTATCAGATTTTCTAAAAATTCTTTCCTCAGTATGAGCTCTAGAAATTCCAACTGTCCATATTTTTCTCTGTTCCCTTTTCCTTCCATCCATCCTGTGGTTATCAGATTTTCTAAAAATTCTTTCCTCAATATGTGTTCTAGAAATTACAGAGGTCCATATTTTTCTCTGTTACCTTAGCCTACAATCCGTCTTGTGGTTATCAGATTTTCTAAAACTTCTTTCCTCAATATGTATTCTAGAAATTCCAAATGTCCATATTTTTCTCTGTTCCCTTTGCCTTCAATCCGTCTTGTGGTTATAAGATTTTCTAAAAATTCTTTTCTCAGTATGTACTCTAGAATTTCCAACGTTCCATATTATTCTCTGTTCCCTTTGCCTTCAGTCCGTCCTGTGGTTATCAGATTTTCTAAAAATTCTTTCCTCAGTATGTGCTTTAGAAATTCCAACGTTCCATATTTTTCTCTGTTCCCTTTGTCTTCAATCCGTCCTGTGGTTATCAGATTTTCTAAAAATTCTTTCCTCAGTATTTGCGTTAGAAATTCCAACGTTCCATATTTTTCTCTGTTCCTTTGCCTTCAATCCGTCCTGTGGTTATCAGATTTTCTAAAATTCTTTCCTCAGTATGTGCTTTTAGAAATTCCAACGTTCCATATTTTCTCTGTTCCCTTTGTCTTCAATCCGTCCTGTGGTTATCAGATTTTCTAAAAATTCTTTCCTCAGTATTTGCGTTAGAAATTCCAACGTTCCATATTATTCTCTGTTCCCTTTGCCTTCAGTCCGTCCTGTGGTTATCAGATTTTCTAAAAATTCTTTCCTCAGTATGTGCTTTAGAAATTCCAACGTTCCATATTTTTCTCTGTTCCCTTTGTCTTCAATCCGTCCTGTGGTTATCAGATTTTCTAAAAATTCTTTCCTCAGTATTTGCGTTAGAAATTCCAACGTTCCATATTTTTCTCTGTTCCATTTGCCTTCAATCCGTCCTGTGGTTATCACATTTTCTAAAAATTCTTTCCTCAGTATGTGCTCTAGAAATTCCAACGTTCCATATTTTTCTCTGTTCCCTTTGCCTTCAATCCGTCCTGTGGTTGTCAGATTTTCTAAAAATTATTTCCTCAATATGTGCTTTAGAAATTCCAACGTTCCATATTTTTTTCTGTTCCCTTTACCTTCAATCCGCCCTGTGGTTATCAGATTTTCTAAAAATTCTTTCCTCAATATGTGTTCTAGAAATTCCAGCGTTCCATATTTTTTTCTGTTCCCTTTGCATTCAATGCGTCCTGTGGTTATCAGATTTTCTAAAAATTCTTTCCTTAGTATGTGCTCTAGAAATTCCAACTGTCCATATTTTTCTCTGTTCCCTTTACCTTCAATCCGCCCTGTGGTTATCAGATTTTCTAAAAATTCTTTCCTCAATATGTGTTCTAGAAATTCCAGCTGTCCATATTTTTTTCTGTTCCCTTTACATTCAATCCGTCCTGTGGTTATCAGATTTTCTAAAAATTCTTTCCTCAGTATTTGCTCTAGAAATTCCAACTGTCCATATTTTTCTCTGTTCCCTTTGCCTTCAATCCGTCCTGTGGTTATCAGATTTTCTAAAAATTCTTTCCTCAGTATGTGCTTTAGAAATTCCAACGTTCCATATTTTTCTCTGTTCCCTTTGCCTTCAATCCGTCCTGTGGTTGTCAGATTTTCTAAAAATTCTTTCCTCAATATGTGTTCTAGAAATTCCAGCGTTCCATATTTTTTTCTGTTCCCTTTGCATTCAATGCGTCCTGTGGTTATTAGATTTTCTAAAAATTCTTTCCTTAGTATGTGCTCTAGAAATTCCAACTGTCCATATTTTTCTCTGTTCCCTTTACCTTCAATCCGCCCTGTGGTTATCAGATTTTCTAAAAATTCTTTCCTCAATATGTGTTCTAGAAATTCCAGCTGTCCATATTTTTCTGTTCCCTTTACATTCAATCCGTCCTGTGGTTATCAGATTTTCTAAAAATTCTTTCCTCAGTATTTGCTCTAGAAATTCCAAATGTCCATATTTTTCTCTGTTCCCTTTGCCTTCAATCCGTCCTGTGGTTATCAGATTTTCTAAAAATTCTTTCCTCAGTATGTGCTTTAGAAATTCCAACGTTCCATATTTTTCTCTGTTCCCTTTGCCTTCAATCCGTCCTGTGGTTATCACATTTTCTAAAAATTCTTTCCTCACTATGTGCTCTAGAAATTCCAACGTTCCATATTTTTCTCTGTTCCCTTTGCCTTCAATCCGTCCTGTTGTTATCAGATTTTCTAAAAATTCTTTCCTCAGTATGTGCTTTAGAAATTCCAAATGTCCATATTTTTCTCTGTTGCCTTTGCCTTCAATCCGTCCAGTGGATATCATATTTTCTAAAAATTCTTTCCTCAATATGTGCTCTAGAAATTCCAACTGTCCATATTTTTCTCTGTTCCATTTGCCTTCAGTCCGTCCTGTGGTTATTAGATTTTCTAAAAATTTTTTCCTCAGTATGTGCTCTAGAAATTCCAACTGTCCATTTATGATGTTATGTATAAGTGCCCTTTGTTTTCATTTCGTCGCTGTTCAGATGGTAGAGACATCGTAGTTTCAGCATTCTTTGGTATAACCATATTTCTGTTCCTTCATTATTCATCTTCATCTGTGAGAACATTGTTCAGCAATCACTGCCATATTGAATGACGGTACTACATAAAATGTTCTGTGTTTTTGTTTATAATGACATTTTTCTCTTTCTTAATACCGTGTTTAGCATTTGCAAGGCATCTTTGTCTATCTCAATGTGCTTTTGGATTTCTGCGTCTTCTTTTAAAACACTTCCCAGTTATTTTAATTGTTATTATTGCTTGATGTTGGTCTCTAATTTGTAACTTTCATGTTGGCTCTCCCTTTTAGTAAAACGATGCATTTTGTCTTCTTGTATTTGATGTTAAGTCATTTCTTTTCGTTTTCCTTTGCAACATTCCGTAGGATTGCTTTTAATTTTCTATTTGTGTCTGCTATCAACAATGTATCACCTACATAACTTATGCTGTTAAGATTGTAGACACCAATACTGAATTCCGATCAAATTCTCTTAGAATCACCTCACTGCATAGGTGAAATCAATACAATGAGAAGATACATCTTTCTCTTCCACCTCTTTCTATTTTTGCATATTTACTGAATGCATTTTCTATCCGTAAGCAGTTGATTTGTTGTCATCACAGGTTAATATATATATATATATATATATATATATATATATATATATATATACAGTGGAACCGCAGGTCACGAATTTAACCGAATCTATTTTTTCAATAGAAATCAATGTAGAGATAAAATATCACATTACAATAAAATTGGAAAAGAAAAGCACGGCACAACATACGAATGTATACAACGGCGGTCGACTCAGAAATGATTTCTTTCGTGTTAACTCGGTTCGGCGATGTTGTTTGAGAACCGAAATTTTGTTCGATAACCGAGACATTTTCATCTCGAATTTATCTATTCTAAAACCGATTTGTTCGATATCTGGGACGTTCGAGAACCGAGGTCTCTCTCTCTTTCTCTCTCTCTCTCTCTCTATATATATATATATATATATATATATATATATGTGTGTGTGTGTGTGTGTGTGTGTGTGTGTGTGTGTGCGTGTGTGAAGACATAGTTTTAAGGTATGCGATATGTAAGGGATAAAATGCTCAATATCAGAGATATGTCGTATGTAAATATAAAAGTGAATATTGAAGTGAACACTCAGAGGCGACAGACTATTTTATGCTAAATGCAATCGTTCGTCAATTATATATATATATATATATATATATATATATATATATATATATATATATATAGAGGTCTGCCTGAAAAGCTAACTTGATTGGTGTCAAACAATATATTTCAATACTAAACAGCAAAAAAAATGGGTTCCCCTTCAAAGTATTCCCTTTGATACTATTGCACGTTTTCATCGTTCTCTGCCACGCTAATTTGTACTGCAGAAAGAATTTTTTCTTGGAGAACTCTCTACGTCTTCATTACACCCCTCTTGAACAAAACAGATCTGCCTGATGATCACCTTGAGCTTGGTGAAAGGGAAAAGTCACACAGAGCAACGTCAGTTGAATAAGGGTGGGAGGGTTTCCAGTACAGCGATGTTCGTCTCGACTAGGAACAGCCAGATGCTCAGTGCGTTGTGAGCAGGTACATTGCCATGGTGAAGGAACGGCTGTCTGTACTGTCATCACTCATGTTTTTTTCTCGGGCAATGAGCAAAGGAAACGCTCCGGGATCTATTTGTAGACTTGCAGATTGATCATCTGACTCTGTGGCAAGAACTCACTGTAGACGATGTCTCCACATCGGAGAACGGGTCAGCCCCTTTAAAATTTTAAAACGGGACTCATATATATATTGTCAGTGTTTATTATTTTAAGTAATTAAATTTTGTGACATTCATTTATAAAAGAAATTAAAATATATAGAAATGATGAAATCGAAACAGTATTTAAAATTTCGCCCTCATAAAAAAAGGATGTTTATGAACTTTTACTTCTCAACTCATATTTCTGTGGATAATACCTAGTTATTAGCTTACGTTAGTCTTGCATCCGGTCATGACTAAGAGACACTAAGTAAGACCAACTAAAAGTAGCTTCTTATCAGATGCAACCTGGACAATCTCTTCAAAGCTGAAGAGGAAACGCGAGGCAACAGAAACATGGTTTTGAATAAGGTTGATGAGAATACCATGGACCAAATATGTGAGCAACGACGAAGTTTTAAAGAAAATGGTAACAAAAAGACGGTTATAAATAAATAAAAGAAAGTAAGGATAGAGAGAAAAAAGTCAGTAAGTCAATAATAACCTAAATAATATTGTACAGGGTGAATATTTTAATAAATAAAAAATAACAAAAGAGTTTGCATTAAAAACGACAAAGTAGTATAAAACATTCTTAGAAATGTGTCGGGGCTTCACGTCTAGGGCAAATAGTCGCCACTACCCACGAAATACTGTTATCCGCTTCTATAAACTTAATACGCAGAAAAGTGAATCAGTCATTAATTAGTAATTTTTATCTCGCTTTCCTATACTATATCACCTGGAAGTGTATTTTATTCTGAATTTACCTACACTGTATCAGCCGCTTATCTTTTTAAGAAGGGTCGGCTTAATGTTCTGGCAAACAAAGTAATCGCCCGGGGCGCCATTAAGGCAGAGGGCGTCATCATACCGCCATTTCATGTGTTTTGGATCTTCCAAAACTAAAGCTCATAAAAACATACTTGCGGTCATCCACGGCTCAAGACAGATTAAATTCTTTGGCTATTTTGTAGAAAATTATTTTGTAAAGAAGATAGACGTAGAAAGTGATATGACTAGAAAAAATGTTTTAGGTAGGATAACGAAAGTTTCCTTTAGCTTGTAATTTTTAAAAATCGGTATCCCCCAGGAAAGTCAGTAAAGCCACTAACACGCAACGCGTTACAGAGTGTGGAGGAATTAGGAACAGAAAACCTTGGTAATGAGGATAAAGAGCAATCAGGCGATTGACACTGCATTTAAATTTTTGTAGATTAAAGTTGGTTGAAATGGGGCCGGAATGGAGTCCACCAAGCGAGAAATGCAGGATAAGAAACTGTTATCATTGAAGTTACGGATACATTTACCTAGCTCACCTGTAAATTGATGAGATCTCGTCGCCAGTCTAATTTTGCGCTTAAATTCATAACTTGTGTAAATGGATTGTAGAACAGAGATTAGAGTGGCTAGCAAAAAGACAAAAGTTACTAAGAAAAACAAAGTATAAAGAATATAAGCGAAGCATGATTGCCCAGGTCCTGAATTGATACTGCACATTCACTGTCAACATTCACTGCCATCGAAGAGGAGATATATTACATAACCGTGTAGAATTCTTTTCTTCGTTTTTAACAAAGATCACTGTTTCTAAATATTTTGCTTTCACTATTCCAATTTCGGATTTTTAGTTGAAATTAGTCACCGTGCCATAAGATAGTGTATTTTAAGTACATAACTCATACTAGAGAATACATTCGCAAGACCAACTTGCTGACTAATGTTAACTTTATATTCTATTGATATTACAATGATTCAATTTCTATTCAATTTTTATTCAATTTCTATTTGGTTTGTCTTACAGCAAAAACGTCGTGTAATGAATTCCTCTTAGGTAGTCCCGTTAAAATTAACAAAATTATAAGAAAAATATTCTCAGTCCAATTTGAAAATTAATTATAACAGTATGGGGTATGCAATCACGCTAACCTCGTTAATAATAAGATTTACGTATGCTTTTGTTTTATACAAAAGGTGAAAAGAGATTCAATCTTGATTGGAAGAGGAAATATAATGAAAATATAACTCATTGCTTCATAAACTAATTATGCGCACGGAACGATTCCTTTATTTTATAAATCATGTTTTCATCACATAGAAATAATTACTAGTGGCAGAATAATATCATTATTTTCAGCCGTCCTATTATTTTCTGGCAAAATGTAATATTCTCATTTCTTTTTATTTTCCTTAATACAAGGAAGCTTTATGCACCATTAAAAATCAAACATTTTTTCTAATTTTCATGTATAAAAAAAAGAAGATCATCGACACTTGCTGATTAGGAATTATTCGGAATTTAAGCAAAGCTATGAACAAATATTATAGTTGAACTAATTAGAGTCTATCTATGCTAACACTAGACTGCCCCGTGAATTATAGGATCATATCCTAACCAATGCAGACGTTGTTGCTGTGGTTCTCGCATCAAGCATAGTTGTAGAGGTACAGTTGTTAGCCTCGCATCTAGCCGTTCTACAATTCAGATGGTTCTTCTCCTCGACTGGTTGCTTAGCTTACATTGTTATCAATCCGTGACTAGTGGATGATATTCATATTTTCTAATCGATCATTTTTACAACAATAACCACTACACAGACATCTTTAATTACATTCGAGTTCCATTTTCATTTTGAAAATGATCATTTCTATGGATAACCAGACATATGCATTAAGAAACATTCTAAATGTATTCTATAACAAGTTATCTACTTTTTAAATTATATAATTTTAGACATAGCTTGTGCTCAGCTTATTATCAGTACAACTGTCATTCTAGACTTTTTCTTCTGTCAATATTTACGTTCCAACCAAACATGCCTATAGTCTAGTTTCAGCCATAAATTTGGGAGGAAATATCAATCGGTCTTCGGCTGTAAAGCGTGAGAAGCAGGGAGAAATAGATGAAGTTATACTGGTCAGATTTATCGCCCTTGGCCACCAGCAATTTAATGACTCGTCACTGAAAATCGCATTAATGTACGCTAAAGATATAAAGATTTGCCCAAAACTGACTATGATGAACAAGTCTTGAATTTATTGCGGCGGCTTTCGTACATAATGCAGAAATCACGCTGCTGGAGACGAGGAATGAGAGAAAGTGCTAAAAATAAAACAAGATAAGGAAGGTCATATCCAATGACAATCTTCATAACAGAACCAGAACAGAAATTTCGGTAATGAAGTCTTATAGAAACGCGAGAGAATTATGGACAGTACAAAAATTCAATAGATTACTATAAGTAGAAATATCTGTTACCTTCAATTTTAAATTAATCTTGTCAAGTATTCCCTCTCCGTATTGATAATATCAAACTGTCTATCTGTCTATAGATATTTAATAAGGGACTGCAAGTGTTATATCTAATGAGAGACGAACCTATCACTGATGGTATATTCCGCAAAACTAGCTTCTTAACTTCTACACCAATTTTCTATCTATCTATCTATCTATCTGCCTCCCTGAATCTATCTATCTATCTATCTATCTGCCTCCTTGAATCTATCTATCTATCTATCTGCCTCCATGAATCTATCTATCTATCTATCTATCTGCCTCCATGAATCTATCTATCTATCTGCCTCCATGAATCTATCTATCTATCTATCTATCTATCTGCCTCCTTGAATCTATCTATCTATCTAGCTATCTATCAGTAGAAAGCATGGTTTGGAATTTGAGTAATGATGCTAACAAGGGGGAGATGCAAGTGTCTGTTAGACCTTCACTAAATCTATGACATGAGCATCCCCGAATCTATGGTACGCTCCCATATTGAATCAATGATATGACACCCACTTTACTACATCTGAATTTTCATACGCTAGTATTCATATAATGTACCGTAATGAATCATATAAAATATAGGTGAACAATTCAACTAGAAAAATTGAAAATAAATACAATGTATCTGAATACAAATGTCATAAGCGGCAATCCTAACTTAAATAAATCAACAATGTTTTGCGGAAATTTTTAATATCAGCTTTAAAGCTTACTTGTTAAAAAGTTGAAGAATTTTAACACATTTAACATTATGGTTAAAAATAAATAGTGTAATTATAAAGAAGTATTATTAGAGGCTTACCATGAGCACAACAATTTTACGGATTTGGATCTAAAAAACGAATCCAGAATTACGTCAAAATCTGCGATACTTTTAATAGTCAGTTGTGCTTAGTTTAAATTGTAACGTATGTAAATATAGATAGAAAAAAAGCAAATGTTGATAAGATTGCTAGGGTTACAAAGCTCTGCTCGAAAACCCCGATCAGGCTTCCCCGCCCCGGTCGAGGGGTTCTTGGGTAGTACACGCCGGTCCTGATCTCAACTACCATGAATCCATCCTAAAATTCACAACGTGGAGATGATGAAAACCTAAGCACTTTATGTATCTTGTGATAACCAGTTATAATGGATTTATTCTAGGAGATAATGAAATTGAACACATGATAATTGGCTTTAGGCATATTTTTCTGCAGATAATTATGTCACATCTCAAATGAGATGTACACTGGAAGCAAAACTGACCTGAATATCCTTACATATATAATGGTTTCATTATGGTGAACAAAGTAATAATGAATGTTGTTAAAGAATACGTAGGATATCGCAAAATGGCGAAAGCTACCGTACTGGAGAGAACTATGACTACCGGAACTGAATGGTGTTTGTTTGAAACTAGTGACATTCAGAAATTGATAGATTGCCTTATTTCTTCTGAAAAACACACAAAAACAGACAGTACGGTGAAAGTAATAAAATACACCTCAGCACCCCAAGTGGCACTAGACAGAGAAAAGCTTCCAGATATTTATACAATTCATGATCGACATTTTGAGATCCGTACTCTCTATCTTGCTCTCCCTATTTCTTCAAGAAATAATGTCACTATCTTTTTGTGTTAATTTTGACCCATTCATAAAAAAACCCTGACCATAATACGACCTGTCACCGAAAATGCGTGATTTTTAAACTCTTAAAAAAGAAAAAATTACCTGTGTATTGCGCGACACTCTATTTTTTTCTTAAAAACTGATCAGAAAAAATTCGCATTGTACTTAGATATAGTGAAATTCCAAGCGTAGCATATATGTGGCACAAAGCCGGGTGGTAGGCAGTAAGGATTGAACTCAATACTTTGTCGTAATTATTTTAGCCAGACAAGATTGCTAACCATTACACCGCCTCGAGATGGCCAAGAGGTACTTAGATATATGCGGTAACTAAATAGGCAGTTCATATAAATAAACGAGAGAATAATGATAAAATTAAGCCTTGACGTTTCCATAATACCAAAAACGAAAACTGAAAAGATTGGAAGTAATTATTTGAAAGTGTTATAGTATTTAATGAACTTGAGATGTTCAATTACCCGAAAAAAAGTTTTAATAATTAAAAAAATAATAGATTTGAACATATTGAAACGGTTATTCTTACAATTACCGATAGTAATAAAGATAATCATTCGTGTATTTCTAACAGTGAACATTGTCTAACTTAGGAGAATGCGATGATTTCAGACACTGATTTTAAAAGTAAGTGGGGATTCCCTATTTAAAACTGTAACAGTAAACACTATTCATTGGATCCATTTAACTCATTTTAGCCTTTTGTTTCGCTCAAAGAGAATAAATAACAGAACGTCTTGCAAAAGCGGTATCAATTAAATATATATTTTGATCAGTATTCTCATACTTAGCTTCAAAATATTTCCTAAACTTGGCTTATTTATCTATTTCTGACTGCCAGTCTATATGTATGTATCTAACTATCTCTCTCTCTCTCTATATATATATATATGTGTGTGTGTGAATACATGCATACATACATCCATATATATTATATTATATTATACTAATGGATAGCGGGTCAGATTGAGGAATCGGATAGGTGAGTTCGAATTCCAGTCGGGTCATTTATATTCACTAACATGTTAATGCCCTTGGCAAGTGTATGGATCCTCTTCTCTACACAGCAATGGGTAAATAATAGGTTAGAATGGGTTCTGAGGGTGGCAACCGTAGGCACTGTCAGGCTATCTTGCACAGGAAACACCACTCCACGGCTGCAGTACATATGATGCGCCTACGACCCTCATGAGTCACGGGATTCGTGATATATATATATATATATATATATATATATATATATATATATATATATATATATGCAAGTTTCGTTGAAAACGACTGACAAGGTGTTGCGGTTAAGATTTTTATATAATTTATTTCTCATGCGTTCGCATGATTTTTTTTTCTTTTCAAGGCATAAATTATATAAATGATAAATTTTTCTCCGGATGTATTTCAAGCGCTTTCGGCTACACTTTTCAACTTTATCAAGTGTATATATATATATATATATATATATATATATATATAGGCAGGGATGTCATACATGGTACAACACTCGTTCAAAAACATCTAAACTATCAACCCTATATAAATGCTTCCTCAGATCAATGGTTTAAAATAGCTTCAGGTGAACGAAATCTGTAGTTCAAAGGGTCCGGGGTGTCCTATTTCTTCGATCTTCAAGAACCGACTTTAGTGAATCATTAAGGGACACCTACACCGAATAACAGAAACCGCATTACATAGGGACTTTCAACAGCAATGACAATTAAAATGTATAGCAGATTTAACTTGAAAAATAATGACATAATCAAGATGCTGATATTAAACAGTTCTTGAAGCAAAGTTTTAGGTAGGAAACGCCTTTGCCTCAATACTGGAGAGAGCACTAAAAATTACTGGACGTTACAGAACGAATTTCCTGAGAAACATTGTTTATAAAAAAAAAAAGATTTTATGAATTTCAACCGAAAGTAGCAATGTCTTCTCGGTTACTTGATGCTAAATGATTCCGAATTTGGAAACGGTAATATCACTATGAAAACGCACGCCCACAGACACCCACAAACACATCACTCACACATACTCTCGCGTGAGTGCCTGCACACACACAGATACTCACTCAGACTCCCTCTCTGTCTCACACATGGACATATGCACACACACTCACGCAGGCACGTTTCCCCTCTCCAAATATGTATGTAAGCGTAGGCGCGAAAATGGTCTAACAGTGCAGCGGATAATATAATCAGTGGACACATTTCAATTTCGCATTAATAACCATTAGAAATGCAGGAACTCACCTCTTCTAAGAGGTCAGATCATGGATCATTCCTCGTTGTCATTTCCAGGGAACAGGGAATTAAGTACAACCTCTTACATATCATTGCCAGTGGAGATTACACCAGATAACTAGACACTGTTCCGAAAAATACCATGGGGGATCCAATTTGATATCTCGATAACCTTGTTCCTGGATGATTGGATTTTATTTCATCTATCTATGAATGCATCTGGAAGCGAACGCAGTTACATATTTCATATGAAAACCTGGTTCGCGCTCAGGTAAAAGTGAAGATATTGTATACTGATTTTTTTCTTTTTAATGTGAGTACAAATTATTCGGTGGGAAAACTTATTGAAACAAATTCACATACACCGGCAATTAACAATTGCAGTGACAAAAGTAGTGTGTTAAAACATTCTTCTCCATTTGAACATTAGCGCAGGGAGATGGTAACTTAAGGTAAGAATTAATTTTCGGCGACACGCTATCTTTGCATTTTTAACTCACGCGCAAAACACTCACACACGCATATTATCACTTGTAACGTTGTCATAGTGGATACCTGTTGAGATGTTGTGAGTTTCCCGCGTGTCGGTGTATGAATCAAGACAAACACAGTTGTAGAGGAAAATACTGGTATATTCATAAAAGCAATTAACAATAGAGTGATTAGTAGAACGAAGGTTGGTTAGTACGAACAATATCCAAAGTCTATAGTCCAACGGTATGTACCGGGTAAGCTTATCTGGACTGCTAAGATATTCAGCCTCCGCCCCACGAGGGTGTCATGTGGCACAAGGCCTTTTTAACGTGGACATTCCCGAGCCATTAGGCTCGGCCAAAAAATAGCCCATTTGAACCCGTATAAACGGGTTCAGGGCCGGTTTAACCTCCCGAAAGGAGACTTCGCCATTCGGCGTAGCCTCCTTCGGGTTCCTCTCTGTCCGGAGACAGAGAGTTGAACCGATCAGTCGCTCAGAAAGTATCTGGACTGCTAAGATATTTAGCCACAACGAGGGCGTCATGCGGCACAAGGCCTTTTTAATGTGGGCATTCCCGAACCATTAGGCTCGGCCAAAAAATAGCCCATTTGAACCCGTATAAACAGGTTCAGGGCCGGTTTAACATCCCCGAAGGAGACTCCGCCCTTCGGCGTACCCTCCTTCGGGTTCCTCTCGCCCGTAGGAAGAGAGTTGAACCGAGCAGTCGCTCAGAAAGTATCTGGGCTGCTAAGATATTCAGCCACCCACCCACGAGGGTGTCATGCGGCACAAGGCCTTTTTAATGTGGGCATTCCCGAGCCATTAGGCTCAGCCAAAAAAATAGCCCATTTGAACCCGTATAAACGGGTTCAGGGCCGAGCGAACCTCCCCTGAAGGAGACTCCGCCCTTCGGCGTAGCCTCCTTCGGGTTCCTCCGCCCGTAGGAAGAGAGTTGAACCGATCAGTCGCTCAGAAAGTATCTGGGCTGCTAACACTGACTCCCTCCCCAGAGCTGACTTATATAAGAGGGACCAGTCCATTACTAGTTAGAAGGTGGGTGCGCCCCAACACCCCCCTAAAATTCTTTTTTTTTTTTTTTTTTTTTTTTTTTCATTGTGGGAGAAAAAAAATTAATATTTTTTCCTTTTCGGGTCTATTATTAAATTTTGTGTCGCTTTACGTTTTCTTGCAGATCTGCGTTGTTTCTGCTCAGTCTGCGGTATTTGCAGGTCAAACGTATCAAACAATTCGTGTAATTCGTCTTCTTGTGGAATTACTTCCGATTCGTCGGTCTTTTCTTCAACTGGTTAATGTGCCGTTTGTTTCCTTGTATAATGTATACCATATCCCCAATGCGTTTTTTTATGACTCCTGGTTCCCATGATGTTGCATTATTTGTATAATTTTTGAAAAAAAAATTTTCATTAATGTTAAATTTTCGCCTGGGAACCACAGCGACTGTTGAGTGTACCTTATTTTCTGGTATCAATTTGTCAAAAACCGATCTGACCTTTCTTGCGAACATTAGTTCCGCAGGTGATAGGCTTGATGGGGCAGATTTATTCGGGGTAATTCGGTACACTTGCAGGAATAGCTGTAACGCCTTTCTAGTCGGGGGTACCTGTTGCTTTCCTAAGAGCTCTTTTCAGTGTATCGACGAACCTTTCGGCTAGTCCGTTGCTGCGTGGGTGATACGGAGGAATCCTCACGTGATCAACTTGGAAATTTTGGCAGAATTCTGTGAATTCTTTGCTTGTGAATTGGGTACCGTTGTCTCTAACAACAGTATCTACCACCCCAAACCTTGCAAATAATTCATGTAATTTGTTTATTGTATTTTGAGATGTTGGCCTCTTCATTTGAAAGACTTCGGGCCATTTACTAAAACTGTCGACTACGACCAAATAATGCCATCCGTCAATTGGACCCGCAAAATCAATGTGAATCATTGACCATGGCCTGTCGGTTTTTGGCCATGGCTTCTGTAGAATTTGTGGTGATTTTGATGCCAAAGTGCAGCCTTTACATCTGCCGACCATAGACGCGATGTCGTTGTCCATACCTGGCCAGTAGACGTATGCTCTCATGAGGCTCTTCATTCTATTTATGCCTGGGTGACCAGCATGAAAGTCTTTCAGTATTCTTTTTTGAAGTGTGTTAGGGATTACCACGCTTTCACTGTATAATAGCACATTATCGCACAAAGAGAATGTCTCTTGAATTTTTTCATCTTTACTGGCTAGCTTATTTTTTACTTCTATTATATATTTGTCTTTTTCTGCTTCTTTTTTGATGTCCTTAAGCGATACTGGTAATTCTCGTATTGCGTTTGCCAAATTTTCTTCAACCTCGTCCTCTGCTCTGAGGGAAGCGATTACCGTATCCTCTAAAGGTTCTGTTGCTTTTGGGATGAGTCTTGATAGCCCATCTGCGTGACCAATTTTGTGGGTGGACGAATATTGTATTCTGAAATTATAATTTAATAAAATTGTCCCCCACCTAAGCAATCTATTTGCGGTGTAAGTTGGCAGACCCTTTTTGAGCCGAATATCGTTACCAGAGGCTTGTGGTCTGTCTGTAGCGTGAAAAACCGTCCAGGTATGTAGCGATGGAATTTTGTTACAGCGAAGATAATCGCCAATGCCTCTTTCTCAATTTGTGAATAGCTTCGTTCAGCAGGTAGTAGCGATCTGCTTGCATGAGCGATCGGTCGAACTTTTCCATTCTTCCACTTGTGCAATATGCACGCACCTACGCCGTGTGTACTGGCATCGCTCGCCACGATGATATCTATCTTTGGATCAAAATGTACAAGAAATAGATCTGAAGTTAATTTTTCTTTTATATTCTTGAATGCTTGCTCGCATTCTTTTGTCCAAATCCAAGGTTTTTCTTTTTTTAGTAGATCGTTAAGGGGAGCTCGTAGAATGTGGAGGTCTGGGATAAAGTCCTGGTAATATGACACCAAGCCTAAAAACTTTGTAGGGATTTAATATCCTTTGGCTCAGGCATATTTTTTTATTGCTGAAGCTGAACTTTTATCTGGCTTTTTCCTTCTTTATTCACTATATGTCCCAGATACTTGATCTCTTCCAGGAGAAAATCGCATTTGTTTTCTTTCACTCGAAATCCATATCTTCTTAACCTTTCGAAAACTTTGCGTAAATGGTGTTTGTGTTCATCCACCGATTCACTTTTTACAAGAATATCGTCGAGATATGCTATTGTGTAGTCTAACCCGGATAATATCGTATCCATAATTTTCTGGAATATTGCGGGTGCTGTCTTCACCCGAACGGCAAACGTTCGTATCTAAACAAGCCTTTATGTGTGTTAATACATAGTAACTTTGCACTTTCGTTATCAATGGGTACTTGCAAGTATGCCTCGATAAGATCTATTTTCGAAAAGATTTTTCCGCCATTTAACTTTGCGAACACTTCTTCGGGACTTGGTAGAGGATAGTGAAACTCTTCTATTGCGTCGTTTAACCCGGTTGAAAAATCGGCGCAGACGCGAATTTCGCCCGACTTCTTCTTTTTACGTAGACAGCCGGAGCTGCCCAGTCACTGTATTCGAGATCACACCAATTCTCGTTAGTCTTTTCGAGTTCTTGATCAATTTTCTCTAATGCGGCAAAAGGGATGCTACGCTTTTTTTTAAAAAATTGGTTGGATATTTTTCTTCAGCTGTATTTTTGCTGATGCTTCAGTGCAACGTCCAAGTCCTTCAGCAAAAACTTTGGGGAATTCCGTTTTCAATTCTGCTTGTAGATTTTTTATATGGTCTTTGCTTTCACTAATGTTGTGGCAAAAAGAACTAATGGGCACGTCCCATAGGTTGAACTTAGTGATTGCGTCAGTCCCAAACAGGTTGTTTGTGTTTTTCATTTTTATCGACTTATTGTTGAAAGTTATATTTACCCATATTTCCCCTTCAAATTTTATCTTTTTTCCAGTTACCGTCCTCGCTATTTTGTTGGATTTTAGCAACGTTGGTTTTCCTAGATTTTTCCATGTTTGCGTGTTAATGATTGAAATGTCAGATCCTGAATCTAGTTGCATTTTTACCTTCTTGTACATTTTTACATGCAGGTATTTTCAAATATTCAGGTCTTGATCTTCGTCTAACGTGGTAACTTTTACTCGACTTCAGTTTAATTTTCTACACTTTGACATCTTATGTCCTACTTTTTTGCAATTTCTGCACGCTTTATTTTTATATGGGCAGTCATTGTACCAGTGCCACTGGCCACATCCATAACATGCACTCGGAGGGTTTTTTTTCTATAGCCTCTGTTCGTTCTTGTACTAGGATACCACTTCCGTTCCGGCGATGGAGAACTGAAACTAGTCTTCCTATATACTTTCTTCACATTTGCGATAGCAGTTTCTTCTATTTTTTCTGAATCTTGCTTAATGCTTACGCATTGCTGACAGTACACAGCTAGCTTTTGTAGTGTCATGTTTTGGTCATTTTCTAGTTTTGTTAAAATGCGTCTTCGCATTTCACTATCTTTTTTAGACACTAAGCCTAGCACGAATATTAGACACTTGAAATTGTCTGCCGATAATTCGGACAAGCGAAAATCGTCACACGTCTTATTTACGATTGACGCGAACGTTGTGTAATCTTCCTCCTCCTCGCTTTTTGGATATTCAGGCATTTCCACCTTTTGTGAAATAATGAATCTGGGATTAAAAAAGCTTTTAATAATTCAATTGCTTCATCGAATTTTAAATCTCTTGTCTTTTGGGCAATATAAAATCTGTAAACTTGTTGTGTTCTGCCGTTCCCAGTTTTCGTAGCAATAATCTTATTTTTTTTCTCATCTGTCCATGTTTGGCAATCAACTTCATAAAAATCCTGATATCTATGGTAGTATCTTTCGAAAGTCTTTTCCTATTCTGGGTTATAAGTAAAACTTTCGATCGTTGACCATATTGTGTCTTGGGAAAATATATTTTCATCCGAGTCTTTCTGCTTGGTCTGTATAGCTTTATGTATAAGTTCGGCCATTGCTAACTGTTTTTCATTTTCTTCTTGTATTTTGTGTAGTTCCAGAAATAGTTTTGCGTTTTCTTCCTTTTGCTCTTTCTGAAATTTAAGTTGTTCTTCTTGAATTTTAAGTTGCTCTTTCTGAAAACGTTCTTCACTCTCTTGCTGTCTTTGCATCTGATACTTAATGAGTTCCAGCATAGTTGATTGAAATTGTTCCATGATTATGTATGTGTAGAGAAAAAAGAAATGTGTTTTTTTTATTTTTTTTTCTCTCTGAGGGGGGCCAAAAAATTCAAATTTTCAGGCACGACAATTTTTTTTTTTAACACAAAAATTGGTTATTATAGCTTCCAACTTAATCAATAAGTTAATGTCTAACTTAGTTTTTTTCTTTTTGTCGATAACTTGTAATCCTTTGCTGTAAATGCTTGAACTCTTAAAATTTTTCCGTGTTGGAAATCGGTTCTTATTTCTGTTCGAAGCCAAGTCGCCACTGTTGAGATGTGAGTTTCCCGCGTGTCGGTGTATGAATCAAGACAGACACAGTTGTAGAGGAAAATACTGGTATATTCATAAAAGCAATTAACAATAGAGTGATTAGTAGAACGAATGTTGGTTAGTACGAAACAATATCTTAGGTCTATAGTCCAACGGTATGTACCGGGTAAGCTAATCTGGACTGCTAAGATATTCAGCCCCCCCCCCACACGAGGGTGTCATGTGGCACAAGGCCTTTTTAACGTGGGCATTCCCGAGCCATTAGGCTCGGCCAAAAAATAGCCCATTTGAACACGTATAAACGGGTTCTGGGCCGGTTTTACCTCCCCGAAGGAGACTCCGCCCTTCGGCGTAGCATCCTTCGGGTTCCTCCCGCCCGTAGGAAGAGAGTTGAACCGATCAGTCGCTCAGAAAGTATCTGGGCTGCTAAGATATTTAGCCACCCTCTCACGAGGGCGTCATGCGGCACAAGGCCTTTTTAATGTGGGCATTCCCGAGCCATTAGGCTCGGCCAAAAAATAGCCCATTTGAACCCGTATAAACGGGTTCAGGGTCGGTTTAACTTCCCCGAAGGAGGCTACGCCGAAGGGCGGAGTCTCCTTCGGGTTCCTCGCCCGTAGGAAGAGAGTTGAACCGAGCAGTCGCTCAGAAAGTATCTGGGCTGCTAAGATATTCAGCCACCCACCCACGAGGGGTGTCATGCGGCACAAGGCCTTTTTAATGTGGGCATTCCCGAGCCATTAGGCTCAGCCAAAAAAATAGCCCATTTGAACCCGTATAAACGGGTTCAGGGCCGGAGTTAACCTCCCCGAAGGAGACTCCGCCCTTCGGCGTAGCCTCCTTCGGGTTCCTCCGCCCGTAGGAAGAGAGTTGAACCGAGCAGTCGCTCAGAAAGTATATGGGCTGCTAAGATGTTTAGCCACCCCCCCCACGAGGGCGTCATGCGGCACAAGGCCTTTTAATGTGGGTATTCCCGAGCCATTAGGCTCGGCCAAAAACAGCCAATTTGAACCCGTATAAACGGGTTCAGGGCCAGCGAACTTCCCCGAAGGAGACTCCGCCCTTCGGCGTAGCCTCCTTCGGGTTCCTCTCGCCCGTAGGAAGAGAGTTGAACCGAGCAATCGCTCAGAAAGTATCTGGGCTGCTAAGATATTTAGCCACCCCCCACGAGGGCGTCATGCGGCACAAGGCCTTTTAATGTGGGCATTCCCGAGCCATTAGGCTCGGCCAAAAAATAGCCCATTTGAACCCGTATAAACGGGTTCAGGGCCGAGCGAACCTCCCGAAGGAGACTCCGCCCTTCGGCGTAGCCTCCTTCGGGTTCCTCTCGCCCGTAGGAAGAGAGTTGAACCAAGCAATCGCTCAGAAAGTATCTGGGCTGCTAAGATATTTAGCCACCCCCTACGAGGGCGTCATGCGGCACAAGGCCTTTTTAATGTGGGCATTCCCGAGCCATTAGGCTCGGCCAAAAATAGCCCATTTGAACCCGTATAAACGGGTTCAGGGCCGGTTTACCTCCCGAAGGAGACTCCGCCCTTCGGCGTAGCCTCCTTCGGGTTCCTCTCGCCCGTAGGAAGAGAGTTGAACCGAGCAGTCGCTCAGAAAGTATCTGGGCTGCTAAGATATTTAGCCACCCCCACGAGGGCGTCATGCGGCACAAGGCCTTTTTAATGGGGGCATTCCCGAGCCATTAGGCTCGGCCAAAAAATAGCCCATTTGAACCCGTATAAACGGGTTCAGGGGCCGGTTAACCTCCCGAAGGAGACTCCGCCCTTCGGCGTAGCCTCCTTCGGGTTCCTCTCGCCCGTAGGAAGAGAGTTGAACCGAGCAGTCGCTCAGAAAGTATATGGGCTGCTAAGATATTTAGCTACCCCCCACGAGGGCGTCATGCGGCACAAGGCCTTTTTAATGGGGTATTCCCGAGCCATTAGGCTCGGTCAAATCACTTCCATTTGAACCCGTATAAACGGGTTCAGGGCCGGTTTAACCTCCCCGAAGGAGACTCCGCCCTTCGGCGTAGCCTCCTTCGGGTTCCTCTCGCCCGTAGGAAGAGAGTTGAACCGAGCAGTCGCTCAGAAAGTATCTGGGCTGCTAAGATATTCAGCCACCCACCCACGAGGGTGTCATGCGGCACAAGGCCTTTTTTTTAATGTGGGCATTCCCGAGCCATTAGGGCTCAGCCAAAAATAGCCCATTTGAACCCGTATAAACGGGTTCAGGGCCGGTTTAACCTCCCCGAAGGAGACTCCGCCCTTCGGCGTAGCCTCCTTCGGGTTCCTCTCGCCCGTAGGAAGAGAGTTGAACCGAGCAGTCGCTCAGAAAGTATATTGGCTGCTAAGATATTTAGCCCCCCCCGAGGGCGTCATGCGGCACAAGGCCTTTTAATGTGGGTATTCCCGAGCCATTAGGCTCGGCCAAAAAATAGCCCATTTGAACCCGTATAAACGGGTTCAGGGGCCATTTAACCTCCCCTGAAGGAGACTCCGCCCTTCGGCGTAGCCTCCTTCGGGTTCCTTTCGCCCGTAGGAAGAGAGTTGAACCGAGCAATCGCTCAGAAAGCATCTGGGCTGCTAAGATATTTAGCCACCCCCACGAGGGCGTCATGCGGCACAAGGCCTTTTTTAATGTGGGCATTCCCGAGCCATTAGGCTCGGCAAAAACAGCCATTTGAACCCGTATAAACGGGTTCAGGGCCGAGATAACCTCCCGAAGGAGACTCCGCCCTTCGGCGCCTCCTTCGGGTTCCTCTCGCCCGTAGGAAGAGAGTTGAACCGAGCAGTCGCTCAGAAAAGTATCTGGGCTGCTAAGATATTCAGCCACCCACCCACGTGGGTGTCATGCGGCACAAGGCCTTTTTTTAATGTGGGCATTCCCGGAGCCATTAGGCTCAGCCAAAAAAATAGCCCATTTGAACCCGTATAAACGGGTTCAGGGCCGGTTTAACCTCCCCCGAAGGAGACTCCGCCCTTCGGCGTAGCCTCCTTCGGGTTCCTCTCGCCCGTAGGAAGAGAGTTGAACCGAGCAGTCGCTCAGAAAGTATATTGGCTGCTAAGATATTTAGCCACCCCCACGAGGGCGTCATGCGGCACAAAGGCCTTTTTAATGGGTATTCCCGAGCCATTAGGCTCGGCTGTAATAGCCCATTTGAACCCGTATAAACGGGTTCAGGGCCGGTTTTACCTCCCCGAAGGAGACTCCGCCCTTCGGCGTAGCCTCCTTCGGGTTCCTCGCCCGTAGGAAGAGAGTTGAACCGAGCAGTCGCTCAGAAAGTATCTGGGCTGCTAACACTGACTCTCTCCCCAGAGCTGACTTATATAAGAGGGACCTGTCCATTACTAGTTAGAAGGTGGGTGCGCCCCAACAATACCCATATTTAAGTAGACGTTCCGTTTATTTATTAAACAGTATATTTCTCCAGTAAAGAGGGGGAAGAGGGAGTTAAGACATTGCCATCGTGTAGTAAATAATGAACTCTTATCATAAAAAAATTTTGATAGTATTTTTCCTGTTCAGCAGAGGACAATTTCCTTAATAAAAAACGAACAGTTTTTTCATCATTTCCATGCGAACAATCCCTTTTGAATATCCTTTCTTATCTTCTATAAGTTGGAAAAGTTATGCCTTCGGTTGGACTGTACACAAATTCGCTGATTGAATTAGCAACAGTATCTGGATTGAATCAATCTGAAGTTTTTCCTTCCATGGTTTTGGCAAACAACTCAAAAAATTTCTTTTATTGTATTTGCAATTGTAATTGCTGTTCGTATTGTCGTTTTTGTTGCTACAAAGGTTGTTCCTGTATTTTTTTTTGTTCCAAATGCTTGCTCTTGTTGTTGCTTTGTAGAGCCAACATTTGAACCATGATAGCTTTATTTCTTCCAATTTGCTGTACTTTGCTGAACGAATTACCGTGTGTTCAAGGAATCCTTGCGGATTCTCGGGAATCCTTGTCGCCACTTTTGTGATGTCAACCAAAACTCGACAGAGAGATTCATGGAAGATTGAAGTTTAAAGGCGGTAAATTCGACCTAGCTAATCGAAAGTTCCTCTGTGGCCAAATCGGTTAAATGCACATCAGACTATATGACGGTTCCGTATAGGATACAGGTTTGATTCCTGTCGGAGGACGAATATTTTCTATGAAAATTTCTCGGACATTCGGGCTGGTAAACATTATTTAATACTTTTTATTATAAACATTGAATTTACTTAAATATTTGTATCTATAAAAAGAATGTATAAACATAAAAATATCGTAATATATATATATATATATATATATATATATATATATATATATATATATATATATTAAGTCATTGAATGAGTGAGTGAGTGCATATATATATATATATATATATATATATATAAAAGATTTTCTATAAGATTCCATATTTCACATAAAATTTTATATAAGTTTTCAGGCTGACAGAAGAAAATAAATAAATATACTGTTTAACAGATAAATGTAGCGCCTACTCAAATACGTTTATCCTCTTATATATATATATATATATATATATATATATATATATATATATACTAATAAATAGCTAGATAAATAAATAGATTGTTGGAATTATAATATGGGAAAAATATATCTACTAATTTTAATTTGAATACCCTATTATTTTTTGATTACTTATGACCACTATTTACATTATTCGGACTATTGTCCTCATCTTTTTTGCCATATTTATCACAACGTCATCTCATTTCAGAAATATAGACAGATACTTATGACCAGCTACGTATAACGTCGAAAATATTTAGCTAACTAGCAAAATACAAATCTATGTAAATATATTTGGGGAGACGCGGATGTAACTGAATTATAGTTCATCTCTCTCCTATGGTTGCATTCCTAATTTTGCCTTTGCAGCAATTTTTTTTTTATTCATAGATGCAGCTGTCAAACAACTTTTGATGCAGGCTTGCAAACGTGAAATGTCTTTGCTTGAAAATATCCTTTCGACTGGCTTCAACGTGATCCATAGAGTTATTTTTTCAAAAGCACAGTCACTATAAAAGTATTCATAAGTTAATCCCATCGTCTGAACTGACAGACAGTGAGACAAACAAAGGAAGAATTGCTGGAAAGTCCGTAAACCGAACCACATTGAACCAAATCTGACCAAATGACCAAGCGTCATATTTATTTTTAGATGAACTTCTTGCTCGAGTCGAGATGCTTTCAGCATGTCATAGAACTTTTTTTTTTGTGTTCCTTGGAAGGGACTTGGAAGCAATCTTATAACAAATACGCAAGATAAATAAAACAGCGCATTTATAGTAAAGGATATTACAAGATGGAGTCATAAATAATTTAATTTTTTGTTTATAAACATTATTATCGAAAAAATACTTTAATTAGATATTACTCAATTATGTACTCACCATTATATGCAATGTTTTCGTATCAGGCAACTCTTCCATACCTACCTATATATATATTTTCTGACTTTTATATATATATATATATATATATATATATATATATATATATATATATATATATATGAAACTGTTCCCGCCAAAATAATAGTTAGAATGAACTACAACAACCAACCACAAAATTGAACAAATAGCTTTAATTAAATTCTCAAACAAAAACAAAACTGTTAAATAAGTGATATAAACAAATTTTTACTACGTTAATAAATAAATAAATAAATAAATAAAAAAAATAAGAAATAAAAACGAGCAATATAATTTGACCAAAATAAATAAACAAACGACTTCCGGTAAAATAACCGCCATAATAGAATACCCACAATGCACCACTAACCCGTATATATATAAATAGCCGAGAAAAATAACAGCATATGTGGCCTGACGATTGCATATAGCATGAAACAGACTGTCGCTTCTAAGTGTTGACTTCTATGTTCACTTTTATATTTACACACGCTCTATCTCTGATATTGAGCACTTTATTCCATAAATATAGCACACCTGAAGACTATATTTCTTTATATATATATATATATATATATATATATATATATATATATATATATATATTATATATCTATGTCCTTCCGTGACATCCTCTAAAATAGCCATGCATTGACCGATCGAAAACAACTTTTGAGGCTAAGTGCAAACAGGTAAGTTCGTACAAATTACAAGTGGTTTTACTAGGACGCGTAACTTCTCACAATAAGTTTTCATGAATATTTTTTGAAAAATTAAAAGTGTTATTATTTAACGTCAATCAGTTATGTGCCATGCGTGGTACACGCTTAGACGATCATGTATCTTTCGATATATGAATGACAAGGCAGATTTTTTTTCAGGCAGTAATTTGCCATAACTTTCTGCGCTAGACAAGTTGCCATTCTAGGATATAGAACCCAGTCTACCCTGTTATTTACTCAAACATGCCTTTCCCAAGTGCATTATCACGTAAGTGAATATAATGGCTTCAACTGGAATTCGAACTCGGCTACTCCTCAATCCGAGCGTCTATTCATTAATCCAGTTCCTCTTCTTCTTTTCCCAGTTATGGTTACATAGAAGAACAAACTAGGTTCTGTTGCTTTAGATGGCAACTGGTCAGCCGCAGAAAGAAATGGTAACAAACTGCGGGAAAAAGACAAACAAAAAAAAACTGCCTCGTCAATCATGTATCGAAAGATACATGATCGCCTAAGCATGTATCACGCCTGGCATATAAATGACTGTTTATTTAACATGCAAAATGCTCCGAAGATTTTAAAAACAATTCCATGATTAAAATAACAAATAATTATTTAATAAAAATGCAATATTGTTTTTTGCATATCTTTTCTTTTTTTACATTTTCTTCGATTGGCTTGTGAAATTGTTGTTGAATAGTTTTCACAGTGGAGGCTTGTATTTCGCTAAGTCGGTCCTAAAAGGGTCCGACGTACAAAACGTTAGGAACTTGAAATAAGAGTTAATGACGCAGCAATCTAGTTGCAATGGTTGATACTTCAATGTCCGACATCGACTGACTCACTCAACTCCACGGAGCTCAACTGGCGACCGCTACTACTACTACTACTACTACTACTTATTATGTGTGGGAGAGTCTATTAATAATAGAATGGGTACGTTCAGGTATAACAGAAATTGAAATAAACGCAGAGATTGTAAATCACGTCAAATATTGTTAGAGATAACATCAAAAAATATAACGTGATGATTTCAACAGGCGATGGCATTTTGCCAAAAAAAACTAGTTGAATAAAACGTATAGTTATGAATAAATCTTCGACTAACTCTTGAAACTAGTTTTCCTTGGAGAAAGAATTTGCCATGAAAGCATTTTGCAGTGGCAGTAAAAGGTTATAATCGGCTGGTGCAAGGTCACCTGAATATTGTGGTTGGGGTAGAAGAAACCAAATGAATTCCAAAATTTTTCTCTTTCTTGTTCTGTTGTATGCGGCCATGATTGATATTTTCCTGCTAATGACGTAAGATGTTTTACAACAAAGCAATTACGGATACATTGCAGCTGCTGCATGTATCAATGTGCATTTAGTGTTTCATAGCGTTTTAAAAATTCTAAAGGATTAAGTCTCGGACGATCCCGCCATACGCACAAAAATATTTCTAATTTGACTTGTAAACACGCGTCAATATATATCTATGAAACGATTTGTTAGGATGATACATTTGTTATGAGAGTTCGTTCTTACGAAAGAAAATTACATCTGACTCATACTAATATATGTACAGACATTTTCACATTCATTCATTCCATAAAAACACAAAAAAACACCTTAGAGAATGTTTATGTAATACTAATAATTCGGATACATTGATTTCACAACCATTACGTTATCGTGCCGTATAATTTGTCATTTATCTGATAATAATTCAATTAAATAGCAAATCACCAATCAATATCACATGAAATCGCATGAAATCTGACACATGACAGTAAATACTATATCACGTAACTAGTATGAAACGACGACGATTGCTAGAAGATTTAAACTTAAAAACAAACTAATATAAAAAAAAGATTTGAAGAAATTTTCGATTGAACTGACTGAAGATGTTTCATAAATAAGCACATAAGTAAATTACACGATAATATCAATTGTCATGTGATAAATCTGGCATACCACAAAAAGTTTTTGATAATAGCTTATAAATGTTGAAAATAATTAGACATCGGAACATTTATGTACCGAAATAAAGAAAAAATATTTAAAAACAAAAATAAATAAAATAAAATTATCGTTAAGAAAGAGCATTTCGTTGGTATTACATGAATGAAATATTGTTGTCAAAATATGTCCAACAAAACACACACACTTATATATACATATTTCTTAATATATATATATATTGCGAGCTGGAATCATATTTTTAAATAAATAATTATATTTATGCTCTACTTTTGTATCGAGCACTATTTTTAAAAAAAATAATAACAAAAATACTAAGGAATTTGGATTATTCACCTAACCAGTTCTTTCCTATTTTCTATATATATTTTCACACACACACACACACACACACACACACACACACACACACACACACACACACATATATATATATATATATATATATATATATATATATATATATATATAAATATATATATATATATATATATATATATTTCCTTCTTCCTTTTCTTTTCTCCCTACTCCCCTCCCATTTCTATATATCACTTCCGTTAAGTTAACCCTCTAAATAGGTCAAGGTCTGATCACCCCTTCTCCCAGAATATAAAATATACTTGAGAGAGACATGAAATTAACCCCTCCCTATACTCTACCATGTCTCTTTAACTATCCCTCTCACACTCTCTGTTAAATTACAAAAACTTACGCTACCCATCAATTTTAATTTCATTTTTCGTTTCATTTCATTTTTGGAAGTGCTATCTGATGATCCGGCGTCCTTTAAAAGGACTCTGGTGAAATAAATTATTATAATGGTACCTTAAATTGGTCTGTTTTTCTTTTAAATATTAGCTCTGGATTTACATTGAGCTCGATTTCATCCTCCTTGGGATTACCCATACGGATTACCAAGTTCTTCATACCAATATTTTCTTTCAAATAATTATAGATGAGGCTGTAAGTACTTAGGAAAATAAAATTATTTGAAAGAATATTTTTGGTATTTTTCATAATCAATTTTCTACGGCTAACAAGAAATTAATTCATGGACTCGAAATGATTAAAACAAAAATAAACAGACATAGTATGTATAAATTATTTAACCAAACCTGTTTGAATATATATATATATATATATATATATATATATATATATATATATATGTGTGTGTGTGTGTGTGTGTGTGTGTGTGTGTGTGTGTGTACAAAGAGAAAGAACCGCCAGATGAAGAATCTACAGTTCTTGAGCATTTAATTTTTTTAAAAAGTGCCCGATACAACGTAAAGTATAATATTTTAATATTTTTTATTTCAAAAATATTTTACCTCGCGACATGGAAATTATCAAGAGATGTTAGATAACTTTTGATGAAAATGATTTACATGTAATCATATTCATAAATCATTTTCATCGCTTCATAATAGAACAATTTAAAGTTCGGAAACAGAAATTTCCGTGACGCGATATAGAATATTTTTGAAATAAAATTATTAATATATATATATATATATATATATATATATATATATGTGTGTGTGTGTGTGTGTGTGTGTGTGTGTGTGTGTGTGTGTGTGTGTGTGTGTGTGTGTGTGAAAAGTGTATATAAATATAAATAAATATATATATATGTATAATTATTTATATATTATATATATATTACTTATTAAAAGCGCTCAATATCAGAGATAGAGCTAACAGAGTTTGTCTGACGATCGCTAAAGCGTGAAACCCAGGGTCACAAACTCACATCTATCCAACCATATATATATATATATATATATATATATATAAAAGTAAAAGAAGAAACAAATTTTTAAATATATAGATATATAATATTTATGCTCTGTAATTTACATTGACCACTGTTTTTAAAAAATAAAAATATCCAAAAAACACTGGATTATATATCTTATTGTTCTTTCTTTTACTAATATATATATATATATATATATATATATATATATATATATATATATATATATATATATATATATATATATATATATATATAGTATAGGATAAAGAACAAAGGAAACGTTTTACAACCTAACATGTCTGACATTTATTAAAGCTTCATCAGTGAATGTGACATCGTGAAAAAGAAGAAATAAATTCTTATATTTTTTACTTTTGTGCTGATTGATTTTCATTGCTTAATCAAGTTTCACGGGCATTCGATTTGCTAATTAAAAGTAAATATAATTTATGGCGTTCCGAATCAAAAGACAGGTGACGCATCCATAAGAATTTTCAAGAAATTAACAGATTTCAATCGTAACAGAAAAGCTATAAATATTGCTTTATGCATGGGCATTTACTCAAATCTCCCCGCTGAGACGGGATGCGACACAAGATCAGTTGTTTAATCTGGCCTACCCTAGCGCTTAAACTCGGGTCACTCTGTCAAAATATTGGTCAATTTTTGCCGGACACCGCTTTCGTGGGATTTGGCACAGACCTTGTCTTAGCAGGTCACGGCTGCGGAACAGATACTACAATATGATTAAAGAATCTGAACGTGAAACTCTTTATATATGTTAGTGTATAATAATTCTAATTAGTCTATGTGGGATTCAGATGATAATGTATACTCGTAAGTGTGTGTGCTTTTATGTATGTATGTCTATCAGATATTATGCTTGTTTTTCGCATATTGATTTCGGAACGTTTTACCTGCACACTGCTCGTTTTAGATAAGCATACGTTAGATTCTTTAAGAATGGATTCAATAAAGGTTAGTAATGTAATATAATGTATTTGAAGTGTGTTTATAGTTGGCTATATTGTAGGATATACAAGTACTTTTTTTAATTAGAGTGGCATTTGTAAAATCAAATTTATCACCAGTTTTATTCCTGTGTATTATGAGAGAATTTAAATGGTTGCATAAACATTAATTTTGTTTTATACTCTTAAACACGGGTTTTTAAGTTTTCTGATCTCTCTGACATAAATGCTTTTACATCGTTAAAAATTTATTTGATAAGTACCAGCATCTGAAATGGTGTTGGATTTATTTTTTCCCTTAATTATATCTCTGATTTTCTTAGACAAATATTCCCATATTATGGATAATTAATGTATTTAGAAGTTTGCTACAAAGAGTGTTAGAGGTTAAGATTGTGCATTTTGTGCTATTTTCTTCTTAGAAGCGATGTCGTGTGTGTCTAGGTTTTTGGAATTGTGGATTTTCTAAGCTCCTTTCTTAGCACTGTGTATGATATAGGTAGCGTAGAAGTCAGAATATTTTCTCAGTATATTTCTTTTCTTCACATAGGTATTCTGGACTACATATACTAAACGATGTGAAGTAAAATCCTATGACTAATCCTAATTTAATTTTTTAATTGGTGAGGGAATAAAAATTACTAAGATCGTTTTTGTTAGGGGATATAACCATAAACTCTAAAATGTATGGTTCGTTAAATAGTTGAAAAGTTATAAGCAGAATTAACCACGCGTTTTGGAAGAAAGGTTAACCTCGAAACTGATTCATTGATTGTTTTTTCACGGTTTATCAACCCTTTTCAGGTTATTTAAAGCTATAAAATGTTTTTATTGTAAATGTATTGCATTTGTAATTTTTTTAGATAATAATGATTTTGTGATAAGAGCTTTACTAATTAACCCATAGCTGGGAGGAGGAGAAGTAGATTTATACCTTTCCCTTTGATATTTAGTAAATAAAAAAAATGATATTGTAACTAGGCTCTTCGAGTAAGAATCCCGAACCATTATCCCTTACACAGCCAGCACATCCAACTTATAATTCCTGGTATCCCAAGCAGTTATCCATTTAGATACTGACCAGATTCGACGTTGCTTAACTTCGGTAATGATCCGGGAAACAATGTTTCAACGTGATGTGGCCAACAAAGAAGTTGTTCCTATTGTACAAATCACCCAAAACATCTTCCGCTGGACATGTAGGAGCGTTACGCTTATCGACGCGAAAAAAGGAAATTAAGAGACCGAGTTTAAATTCCTGTCTTTTCTATTTCATTTATTACATGCTAATGCTATTGGAAAAGACATGACTTTCTGCTACTCCAACGATATATTATACAGAGGTACCGATTAGCTCACCTTACCTTGGGTGGTAGACAATGTTAGATATCGATGTACATGTCATGATTTCGTCTGGCATGCATACAGGATAGCGTGTAGAAGTTGAGATCTCCTTTTGAGTTACGTGATTACGGCTGCTCAATCCAAACTTGCGGCAGTGATATCGTGACTCAAAAGGAGATCTTAAAACATATTTAAAGGAACATGGCCGAATGGTTATTACATTCAATTTTCGTCGATGAAACTCGTGTTCGAATTTCGTTACACTCGATTTGTCAGGTAGCTGACGTTTTGATGCTACTGACGAGATCACATCGAAAGTGCCTTAAAATATACACCAAGGTTAACACAAGTGAGCGAAATTGACTACATTGAACTTTTTGAAGGCCGTTGATGCTTGTGCTAGTATGAAGTCACAAGTTGTTCTGACAAGGATTGAGTGCACTGGACTTATTCAAACAGTAGATAACGTTAGATGACGCACTCTTTCTCGGAAACAGTAACTAAGGTCTGCTCAAAATCGTTGCAGTATAAATCAAAAGTGGAATCTCTGGATGTTTAACACGCAGGCGTTTGCAAAGGTTATTTTCTAGCTACGCTACCAGACACGTGTGCTCGTGGACGTGTAGCCGGCTATTATATATATATATATATATATATATATATATGAGGCAGGATGGGTGTGTCTGTTTAACGAATGCACGGCCGCAATTTTAGACGGATTTGCACTGAAATTTGCATGCACATGCTGCAAGTTAGCGGGAAGGTCAAGAACGACTTTGCATTTCCCAACTCCCATCGGTAGTGGAAATAATCGATTTTTTCATGCTTCTACGGCAGTTTTCATGTAGTTTGCGGCCATTTTGTACTGTCCAGAGTGAGAGCCTATAGCTGGCTGTCATGAATAGGCAGGAAGATTCTATTGGCCAGCGTGAGAGCCAACAGCTGACACACGAATGTTAACTAGTATGCTAGCATGCAAAAAATCGATAGCTGCATTCGTCACAAGTGGAAAAAATTTTAAATATGCATGGCACTTTACTGCAATTGGCTCATTCGCTAGCTTAAACTCGACGTTGATCCTGATTCCGCAGAACTGAGTTGGGTGTGTAAAAGTATTTGTTGTTAACATTCTTTTTTTTCATTCGGTTTTTCCAGTTACGAGTCCTTTTTTAAAGCTGATCGTTTTGTGTTCATTTTGTTTAGTTCTTTTTTCGTAACAGATATAATGTTTAGTATAGAGCTTAGGAAAATTCGCAGTGTGAGATAGGCAAGAAGTAAGGCATGTAGCAACATCAGCATGGCAAAGGGCACTCCTGTAAAAGGCAAGGAAGAGCAAAAATATTTTAAGTCAAGTGATAGCGATTGCTGTATAAGTCGTACGATTTTTGAATCATGCACGGGCAACGCCAATATGCTGCTAGTATATATATATATATATATATATATATATATATATATATATATATATATATATATATATAAACGTTATTTTTAGCTGTTAGATATGTTTATATCCTTCCAAATACATACACACTAATATTTCCTACGAAATGCTAAAATTTTCAATTTATACTACCCCTTTTCTTATTTTAATTTTTCGAAGATCTACTCAAAAAGTTGTTCAGTTTGAAAATGCAAAACGTATATTTTTCTTTATTTTCATTGGGCTTAAGATGATTTTGACGAACAGTCTTTATGCATATATATATATATATAGGCATCTCCTTGTAGACGCATATGTCGTATAAATCTTCAGAAATAATCATACGGTCGCTTGTAGATGAAATTTACTTTTCTACCACCTCATCTGTCAATCACTCTAGATTTCTTTTTTTGTGACAAAGGAAATATTTTCTTTTGTGTGTCAACGTTCATGTTGTACTGCAAATATCGAGTACATGCACCATTAGCGAGTAAAATTACAGCTACGTCGACACATTAAATGGCGTCTAACATGACAGATAAATTGTATCTGTCCATCAAAAAGAGAATATATGGCATCTCTTATGTTGGCGATTATTTGCAATGTACTTTTCTTTCCTTTCACTTGAATACAGTGTGAACTAAAACGTGATGATCGCTTTGAATCGGTAAGTACTATAGTTGTTTCATACAGTATTTTGAACCTTAAATTCAACAAAATTTTAATAAAATCTCACAACTGGTTTGACGTTTATCTTGTACAATTATTCAACAATAAACTACATCCGGTAGCAAGGCCTCTGATCGTGAGACTGGAGGGCTTCCGGAGCGTTAAAGCACCTCTTAATAGCTGTTGTTTTCAGGTCTACCCTGATCTCTGATGACAGCACATTTTAGGGTCTCTGCTATTTGAAAATAGCGACATCCCAAATAATTCAAAAGACTACGAAAGTGTTGTGGACTGGCGAATATATTTTGAGTGATTAGAAGGATTTTTTGTGTTGGTGTTCTAAAAACATTCGTCCACAACAATTAAAGAAAAAATATTAGAAACAAATCATGATGTACTGAATTTATTAAGTATTTGATATACATGCAAGTGAACTGAAAGTTTAGAAAGAGATTAGATTTGGAAATATTTGTATCTGAGCTCATAAAGAAGAACTAATTATAAACTGTAGTTAGAATAGTTGGTAAGCGTTCAGAAGAGATTTTAGAGTTCGTACTTGCGTGAATGTTGGTAATGGTCTTTAGCGTCTGATCGCAAAGGTTAAGACGGGAGTTCTTGAAGATTATATCTTGGCAGCAAGGAGTTAGGAGAGAGAGAGATAGAGATAGAGATAGAGAGAGCGAGTTTACACGTGTTTTTGTTTATATATGATCGGGCATCACATGAACGGCTCAGATGGAGAACGCGGGGAAACATATTTGTCGCGTGCAGTCGGTTTGATCGGTCGGAACTGACCAATCAACGAGCTAGTTTGAAGTAGATTAACCAATGAATGCGTATCAAGAAATTCCCCTACAGGGAATAGTTTAATTTACCCACGCAGGGGTGACTGGCTAACGTGGAAGATTCCACAAATTTATACAAATACATTTTTATTGTAAAATTACTAGCAGTACGTTAGACGAAATTACGAACAATACCTATTTGTAGTTAAATTAACAACAATACCGATTTATAGTATAAAAACTCAAATAAATTTCATATCAAAATGAAAAACAATACATCGAAAGCATACCATTTTTGTTAAAAAATATATTTAATTGAAACCATAAAATTCTGTTCAAAATACCTAGATTACGGTGTTAAATAACCCACGGAATTTGACATACCACTAAACAAAATCAACCATTCAAACAACCAATATTCTACACTTGTTTGGCGCTTAGAATATTTTATAAAATATCAGAAGCTATAAATAAATACATAAATTCCACCTTATCTTAGTTACTCATTTCACAAGTACTTTTAGAACGTGAGCGACCACGGCTCTCCACAACTTCCTGTTTTTGGTACTTATATAATTCCCATTCAATTCTCATTCTCTTTATGGTACTTCAAGTAGATTACTCGCTGTTTGTTGCCTTCACAGTATTCTTTGAGTGTTAAAATCTCTAAGCCATCTTTCCCCATTTCTTTCTCTTATCTCTAAGTGAGTTATTGCAAAATTTCCAATAGAATCCTGATCCAGAACAATTTTCAATATGATAACCGAAACGGAACCAGCGAAATCCGACTTTTGATGGAACCTGTGTACAATATTATTGCAATTAGCTTCTTCAAACGATTCACTGGAACAGAAAATTTTCTTGACAAGGAATTCGACCAGGGATTTTTTTTCGATAGAATAATCACTTTACTTGAAAAGTTACTTAAGGACATAGAAAACTAATAGAAATTAACTGGTTATAACGATACCATAAATTTGTCTGAATCAAATTGTTTGACAAAAATCGTGGTTATTTTTGCATCAACCTGAAAGAACTCGTTTAGAATTTATCAGAATTATAACTGATAGCCAAATTAGAATTCGACAGACTCACCTGAATGTATACTAAGGCCGGCTGAAAAATTCATAGGCTGAAAAAATATGTCAGTAGACACAAACGCATGAAAGTGTACCAGAATATACAGCTCGTATTTGGAAGCAACAATATATACTATCATTATTTCGAGAGCTGTTTTAAGTTTGACACAAGGCAATTATTGTAGGGCAATCTCTGAGAATATATCTCAGCACACATTAGTTAGAGTTGAGACTATCTTGGTAATTAGTATTTCACGTCTTTGCTAAAAAATATGGAAATCTCAGTGACGTTAGAAATCACTTCTCACTAATAATGGTTTAGCAAAGTATGTCGTTAACCATTACCCCACATGAATAAAGTTATCAGATTGTTATTATTATCAAAATAAAATTGCCAAACACATTATTTAAAATTAACATAAGTGTATTTTCAAGTCAATAAATATTGTATTAATCTTTTAAAATAAAAATGGATTTTAGTAATGGATTTAAAAGAAAGAATGTTAATGGTTCTATAATTTACATGTTTTTCTGATAGTTGTATTTGTTTAGAATTATCCAAAGTCCATGTTCTCACAATATCGCCATAACTATTTTCCACATTGAGCACAATAAGTGTCTTCATCTGCATTTGTAAAGAAGATCAGATGATAAAATACAAAAGGAAAATCATAAAATTATTTTGTCCAACACTTAATAGATTGATATTTTAAAAAAAGGGTCACAATCTCAATACAAGAAATGGATAAACATTTTCCTTAATCATATTTATTATGTGCGAAACCTAAAGAAACGAAAGACATATTCTATTCAAAGAGCGTTCATAAGACAAAATAAATTTTTCCTCAATGTTTAGAGAGTGAATGAGAAAATAAATAAAAATATAATGTACATTCATCAAAGCAAACTCAATTAAAAAGGTGTAACTTGAAGAAATAGGTAACATTTGCAGACGAATTAGTAATCTCTTTGTATTTATTATGATGGAGAAACACATTTTAATGTTATGCATGATGTAAATATTAAATCCCTAACCAGGCTTCCCATAAAAATTAAAGAATATAAAAGCTAACGATAATGACACGTGCATATCACATGGGAAATATTGCTTTAACAATTAAAGACAAAAATACGAAAAAAAAAACAAAACAATAATCATAATAGAACAATTTCACACACACATACTTTTGTGATGTCAACGAACACTCGTTATCACTTTCGTGATGCTTGTTGTAGTGGATACTTTGTAATCGCTGATACAACTGTAGTAACACCGTTGAACAAAACTGGTGTCAGAAGTTTTGGAATAGCACTCGCACTAACAGAAGATGCTGCATAATACTGGCTCGAATACTAACCACTTAATAGTGAAATAGTAATAGAGAATCGCGGTCCTTATATTAATAGAGGATAAATTAGAAATGTTGATCCGAATAGTAATAGTGGTTAAACTAGAATTACAGAACGTTAGTCGTCAGCCACTTCTTACATATATGCGTTTCCTCTATAGTCACGTGGTCTACTTAATTTAATAATGGTGTCGCCTGCCTTTTGCTCACTGGCGATCTATTTTCAAACTGAAATTTTGGCAGAGACTTTTTATTCCTATATAACACATACACAAATACAAATACAGTGGAACGTCGGTTCACAAATTTAATTCGTTCCCGAAGGCCGTTCGTAACCCGAAATGTTCGTAAACCGAAACTATTTTTCCACTAGGAATCAAGGTAGAGAAAAAAAAGTCACAGTATAAAAAAAAAATTGGAAAAGAAAAGCACGCCACAACACACGAATGTATAAAAGACGGCGGTCGACTCACAAATCATTCTGTTAACTCGGTTAGCTATATTCGAGAACCGAAAGTTTGTTCGCTAACCGAGGCATTTTTATCTCGGATTTTCTGTTAGAAAACCGATTTCTTCGACATGTGAAACGTTCGGGAACTGATGTTTCACTGTATATTGCTGAACACATAAGTATATAAAAACAATTTTTAATCATTAACCCAAAAAACAAGACAATAATGCCACTAAGAGGCAAGGTGTTATTGGGAGCAAATGAGAATGAGAAGACATAAATGAGGAGAAAGGACAATAATATAACACTTTAAAAAAACAGAAGGTGACGACTGACGTTGAATTTAACTTTTGGAAGAATGTAAGTGTCAGGGGAACAAGAAAAAAGGAAGATGAGAAGTGCGAAAAACTATTAGAATAGGATGTAAGGTTACATCTAGTTACATTTGATCAGTAAAATGATGAGACCTATTTTCCAAACTAGTAGCAAGGAGGGGAAGTTATTAGAAGAATTGCCAT